>CAWYPQ010000269.1:0-12014 GCA_963965965.1 Trididemnum nubilum | reverse complement strand
TCTTATAATTTTGTGATTGTTACATGTGATCCTTCACTGATGCTATCCCACTTAAATGATAAACTTGAGCACCAAGAAGCAAAAATATATTTCTAAACATACATTGCATTTCAATGGCAAACGAAAAATTAGGCCTTTTGGCGTCCCTTTCTAAGAAAAAATGTCTCCACCTAACCGCTTCTTCTAATTGCGGCGCTGTAGATATTTTGCTTAAAACAAGCATTATAACAATCCAAATGAAACATAAATACGAAAAGGCAGGTTATTGCTAGTATATTAGATCTGGCATATTCAGAGTTTTTTGAGGTAAATTATTTCTATTCCATTTTTTTAAATCTTGACACAAAATTAAGCAAATCTACAAAGTATTTAACGTTCTGATGTAACTTAATTTTTGTAACAAAGAATAATCATGGACTCAGCCTCACTCTATACTTGCGTCCCCCACTTTCTGTGGTTTTGCGTCAGTCTGTTTTTAGCTTAAGTTTTTGACTAGCGACCATTGAAAGTAATACTGTAACTGGTAATTAATCACTTTTTCAAACTTTTTACTGTATCTGATCTTTTTTTTGCCCAGTAACTGCCACTGAAAGTAGTTCTTTTAAAAAAATAACATGCCAACTCCGAAAATGGATGAAATTACGTGATCACTGATCACCAAAATGTGACTGGAGCTGACAATTACATGCATTTCAAACAAAACTCTTCACAAACAGTTTTTAAAGCACCATTTTATAGCAGCAATCTTTTTTCTTTCATTTTTCATTTATCAGATTCCAGCAATTGACGTATAATAAATAGCGAAACTCTTGAATTTTTTTATTATTCAAATGTAAACACACATTGTCGTAGAATAACCCTGTCAGATTAATTTCGCGCTTGTCTAATGGAGTTTTTACTTTTAAAACATTTAGACCACTACCCGTAAATTCTATTTAAGGCTACGTTAACGCATAGCAATTTTCGCGATCAGGAACGAAACTTCAGCTATGTGTAAACAAGTTTTTGCATCGTGAAACCAGGTTTGGCACCTTTATTTTCCGAGCGGTTTCCACTCCTGGTTTCGCGAGGCGAATTGTCAAATTTTATTGCGTAAACACTTTGACACGAAACCTTCGATCACATAATGTCGATTGTGTGGGATTAAGGTAAATCGCGAAAGCAGCTGCAGCGCTCGAATTGGGCAATAACTCTTTTGTTTTACCTGGATTTTGTTCTTTCGATGCGTTTGTTTGAAAACTAGTTGCTGCTACTTTTAACTGTTCACACATGCGTTAGGTTTCGTTCCTCATTGTCCAAAACCGCTATGTCCAAACGACTTCTTTATCATGTGTAAGCGCGACAGGTTTGCAAAGGTGTGCAGTACCGAGTACAAAAGTACCGCGATACTTTTATACTACCGTTACCGGGACCGAGGGTACTTTTTCAAAAATGGTACCGAAGTATCGGTACCGCAGTACTTTTTTAAAAAAGCTTTTGGTATTTTTAGTTTTTTTGTTATTACTTATCCGTTGAAAATCAAACAATTTCTCTCTCACTTTGGAGTGGAGGTAATAAATTTTTAGCTCCGAAATATACCGTTACGGTTCACCTCAAAGAAAGGTTCCAGCAGGCCCGGCGCCACGGGGGGGGCATTTCGGGGCCGTTCCCCCTAAATCACTGCTTGTACCCCCCAAGCGAAAAATGTGCCCTCCAAGCGAGGATTGTACCCCAACAGAAAGTAACTGGCCCGGTGTCACTGGAATGCATTTCGGAGCCTGTGCCCCTCCAAGATACTGCTTGTGCCCCCACAAGTGTGAGTGAATAGTCTCGATCCAGAACAAAAAACACGAGTGAACGCCGAGACGAAGCCTAAGATTTTGCGCCTAAGACTTTTTTTTTTGTCTTCACCCCTGAATTTGTGGGCAAGAACCGAGATCCGCACCATGAGATTCCGTCGCCGTCAGGCTCAGAACGTGCCCCTTGAGAGAGAATTGTGCCCCGAAAGGAGGCAAACGACCCGTATCCACGGGGCAAAATTTAGGATGAAGCAGAGTTGTAAACGGGCCGACTAGTTCAGGCCGAACCCGAAAATATAAGCCCGAACCCAAAAACTAACTTGAAGCCCAAACCATGCCCGAAAAAAACCGAAAGTTAAGTCTGAAAAATTTTACCAATGTTGCCAAGTTACTTTCATTGCATTTCTGTGTACCTAGGGAAAAAAGTACGTCTCCAGCCCGAATTAGGCCCGAAAATTTTTGTCAACTTTAGGCCCGAACCCGACCCGAAAAGCCCGGCCCGACTTACAACTCTGGGATGAAGATCTTTTTTTGGTCTTATCATTCCCGAATTTGGGGAAAAAATTTATTGGTGCCCCCCAGTCACGCTATTCTGGCGCCAGGTGTGCTTGACAACGATTAATATGTGTAATTGCAACATCTCTGCATGGACAAATAAGGCTCTACTTCGCGTTTTGCAAAATACACGACGCATGCCTTCTCTCATCGAATTGCAAACCTTTTTCTCGGATGCAGTACGTATAGTAAACGACCGTCCTTTAACCACGTTAAGTGATCAACCTAATGACTT
This sequence comes from Trididemnum nubilum, assembly GCA_963965965.1. Lineage (NCBI taxonomy): Eukaryota > Metazoa > Chordata > Ascidiacea > Aplousobranchia > Didemnidae > Trididemnum > Trididemnum nubilum. The sequence continues at coordinate 9,446 of CAWYPQ010000269.1, read as the reverse complement.
GGCTCCAATTTCTCCCTCATCCTTTTTGGGGCAAGAGCTGGCACCGAACACGCCCTTGGGTGAGTGTCACGACACAGGGGATCTTTGTAGGGATTATTTGTACAATTCTAACTTGGCCCATCGTTTTTGGCTTGGGTGGATGCAGTCCTATCTTCCCTCTTTACAGGGACGAAACAAATGGAGGGTCCTACTAAAAAACTGAACTGTGGGACAATTAGTTCTTGTGGGCGATGCGGAAGACGTAACTTACAGGGGTGCTTACCGTTTGGGACGGATCCACTCCCTTCATCCACACATACGAAAGTACGCTTGGAAATGGTCAAACTTTGCTTTGTTTTTCGCAGTTTTAGAAATCATTTTTTCACGTTTTTGCACGGTTGCTAATTACGTTATAGCACCGAACTACATGTTGTTCATTTTGGATTTTTGTTATCTGGCGGTTGGACGTATTTTTTTTACAATAGAAGACTTCGCGGTATTTCTGTTTTATTTTACTTTTCCGGGATACTTTTGATTGTTTTTTGCCGCGCTGATTTGAGTTAATTACCCAATAAATTTTGATTAAGTTCTTTTTTGTTGAAGTAATTGTCAGAGTCGGAGCGGTGAAGTCCTGGAAGCTCCTTCCAGGACACCTGCAACCACTAGTTACAGCTCATTCTGTAACATAAGAAAAACAATCATCTTTTCCGAAGAATCAACCCCATTCGGGAATTGAATTGCAGTACCAGTGGTTATTCCTTGGTACCTTTCTGCTTGGACCCCTGCATCAGCTGAGCTGCCATCAGTGCTCGCTGTACCTTCGTCGATTGCTGATTTGAACTTGCAACCATCCTTGCTGTCGTTCGGTTGAGTTGTGGATTCTGGTTCCAGCGCCTTCCTTTCGTCGTCATTCAACGATTCAACTTTACCTGCTTTCTTCGAGTTGCGATACCAGCGCTCATCTTTACCGTGAATCGTTGAGTTGGCATTTTCCGTTGGTTGTTGGCTGCTTCGAGTCGCATTCAATCTCCTATCTGCTGGTCCATCTCATTGATCGTCATCTTTTCATTCGTGGTCGTTGGCTTCGTGCCTTTTCTGTTCAAGCAAGAAATTCGTTTCTCCATTCAATCGTCGGACTGCAACTTGAATTTTTAAATTTGTTCATCGGACAATACTTTGTACCAACGGTGAAGAAATTCTTTGAATTGCGTAAGTTTATGCTTTATTAAGAGTCTTTGCGTCATTTTAATTGTTCTTTACATTTTTGGACTGATTCTCGGGTAGTCCTTGGCTGGATTACTAATGCGGATCTGCATCTCGCTCGCTTTGTGAAACGTCGGGTGGATAAGATACAGTAGTTCGAGTTGCTCCTGCTTCGGCGTGGAACTACATTCATACCACGCAGAACCCGGCCGATGTTGGTACTCGTAGTGCTACTTGCAGGAACCCAGACTCTGTACGTTTGTGGTTGGAGGGACCTGGTTGCCTGTTGCAGGAACGGGTTGACGTTCAGACCTCCGACTCGAGCGCTGTCGTTCGTGTGAGTGTTGTGAGTGGTTTGTCTGTTGAAGAGGAGGGCGAGTGCGGGTTGGATAAGCTCATTGCCACGTCACGAGATCTGTATACGTTGAAAAAACGTCTTGCTTATCTTATGGCTTTCGCGGAGTTTGTCGTAGCAAAATTCAAAAAGATAAACTTTCAAAAACCGGACTTAAACGCTACATATTTAGATCACGCGCTTGTCAAGACTGTGAAGTATGTGCAGGGGCGATGCTTCGGGGCCGCAGTCGATTCGCTGCGCAGGGGCTTGCCTGATGGTTTCGACGCTATTTTGCGACGTCTTAATGAAAAACGTTGCGATCCGGAGAGTACAAGACGGATTAATGAACTTAAAACGTTAAGAAATTTACGGCCTTGCGTCGGTCAAGACTCTCTCTTTCGCATCGATGGACGTTTGGAAAATGCTGAGCTTCCTATCGATGCAAAGCATCCTATAATTTTATCTGGCAGGCATGCCTTGATGCGCTTGATTGTCCTCGACGCGCATGAGAATGCAGGACATGCAGGCCCTTCCTACACGCTTATGAAAACCCGCCAACGCTTCTGGCTAATCCACGGAATTTCGAGCGTAAAACATTATATTGCGGAATGTGCTAGCTGCTGTCTTTATAAAGCAAAACCGATAAGACAATTAATGGCAGATTTGCCTGTTTGCAGGCTTACTGCATGCAACAAACCGTTTAAATACTGCGGATTGGACTATTTGGGCCCTGTTCGCTACAGACAAAACCGTAGTGAATGCAAAGCGTGGGGTTTGTTATTCGTTTGCATGTGTACCCGCTGTATTCACGTCGAGTTGGTAACTAGTCTCGACTTAAACAATTTTCTTTTGGCCTTTACTAGATTTACTAATTTGCGCGGAGCGGTTGATACAATTTATTCAGATAACGCTTCTACCTTCTGTGCTGCTTCCGATCATTTGCCTAAATTACTCAGTTCTACGGAGTTTCATAATGCCATGCGTAAATCTAACATTATTTGGCGTAAGATCCCTCCCTATGTGCCCAGTCAAGGAGGTAGCTGGGAGAGCATGGTTAAATTATTTAAGACGGCTCTACTTCGCGTTTTGCAAAATACACGACACATGCCTTCTCTCATCGAATTGCAAACCTTTTTCTCGGATGCAGTACGTATAGTAAACGACCGTCCTTTAACCACGTTAAGTGATCAACCTAATGACTTGGCTCCAATTTCTCCCTCATCCTTTTTGGGGCAAGAGCTGGCACCGAACACGCCCTTGGGTGAGTGTCACGACACAGGGGATCTTTGTAGGGATTATTTGTACAATTCTAACTTGGCCCATCGTTTTTGGCTTGGGTGGATGCAGTCCTATCTTCCCTCTTTACAGGGACGAAACAAATGGAGGGTCCTACTAAAAAACTGAACTGTGGGACAATTAGTTCTTGTGGGCGATGCGGAAGACGTAACTTACAGGGGTGCTTACCGTTTGGGACGGATCCACTCCCTTCATCCACACATACGTAGGGGCAAGGAAATTATTCGCCGGGCTACTGTGGCTGTCCTGGCTAAGAACACGGTTGGGGACCCTGGAAGGATAGAGTATGTTCTTCGGGACTTGTCAAAAATCGCTCCTGTGATATTGACCATTTCCAAGCGTACTTTGGCATTGTATATTTTGTGAGATTGTTCCTTCCCTTTTAGCTCCAAAATGTCAAATACTAATAAGAGTGAAAGTAATTTACCTGCTGACGCTAAGTGTGAGGAGAACGACCAGGTCGGATCTCCAAATTTGATTGACCGTGCCAGTCATTCAAACCTATTACCTGATTGTGGTAATCCTGGGAAAGTAAGGGAAAATCCCGCTGTCCAGGCTACCCCGGGAAACGTACCCCGCAAACTGCTTACCATGCATCGCAAGTTAATGGTCGATATAAAACGTAGTCGCGGAGCTCTTTTAAAATGTAAAACTAAGGCGCAGTTAGATCAGGAATCCAGTAAAATTTCTGTGATAACTAGGACTCATGATAATTTCATATGCGCAGTAAAAGAACTTAAAGAAGACGATCTTTTAAAAGATTTGTCTTCTGACGTTACTAAATGCCGCGCTGATTTGAGTTAATTACCCAATAAATTTTGATTAAGTTCTTTTTTGTTGAAGTAATTGTCAGAGTCGGAGCGGTGAAGTCCTGGAAGCTCCTTCCAGGACACCTGCAACCACTAGTTACAGCTCATTCTGTAACATAAGAAGCTTCCAGGAAGGAGCTTCCAGGACTTCACCGCTCCGACTCTGACAATTACTTCAACAAAAAAGAACTTAATCAAAATTTAATTGGGTAATTAACTCAAATCAGCGCGGCATATGAGGGCTTAGAAGCACTAGTTTTACGTGAACTGGTTCTGGGAGTATCAGAAGTGGTCCCAGTAGAGCTCCGGTCCTGGTCTCGATTATCCACCTTAATGCCCACCTGACGCACTCGGAAATCCTTAGAACCGGTCCCGGAATCACGTGGCCCCTCCTTTTCCTCCTGTTTAAAGAAAGCCTGTGCATATTCTGAGGCCATCATACCAATCTCATGAAGAATAAATTTACGTAGGGACTCAAACCCAGGTTGACTCATATCCAATCCCAATTTGTCAAGATAGTCCAGGTACCTACGTTTTAAAATGATGGGCAAACGACCCGCTGTATCTAGCAGGAGTTGGCCAGAAAGCTTTCCCGGTTCGTCATGGGCGTAAGCAAAAACTTCAAGGGTATTTAAATCCTCATTAAACATCTTCAGTGACGCCGAGTTAAACGAAACTTTAGGGCCGTGACGCACGGCTTTAACTTTAGGTTCCGAAGTAAATCCAGCTGTAACTCCGTATCTTTGCCGCAAACGGCTTAAAGCCTTTTCGATACGCTCCGAGGTAGACATGCTTTTCATAGGTGCACAGAACAAGTTAACCATCTCACGTGGTTGTCCAACGCAAGATGCTCGCAACACCTCGAGTTTACGTTCCTCAAAGGGACTCTCCTCCATAAGCCGTCGAATTTGGTTTTCGTAAAAAACGAAAGCAATATTGTTACCGTCATAAGCAATTTGCGAAGCAAGTGTAATGTACTCGTTCCTGCCTTGACGATCAAGATAGGTGAGCAAATTAACATCTTGGTTATCAATTGAAAGCGTTTGTTTGGCCTGATTGCAAGTTTGAGATTGGAAAGGTGCACTAGTTTCACGGTCAGCGTTTCCAGGAGCCGATTCTGGCACCTTCGCAACTCCGCGATTAGGATACTTAGTTTCTTGCACTATTTTTGGCGCAACGGTCTCCGGTTCGATTCTTACGGAAGCATCCTGACGCGTCTCGTCATTTAACCAAGCATTAACTCGATTAGTAGAATCATTAATGCGATTTATAGCAAGTTTAGGTTTAGTTAAGGTCCGATCAAGTTTAACAGGCATAAAACGAGGCGTTTTCGCACTCAAACGTGTATCAAAATTAAATTCAGGAAAACGCTCGATTTTAATAGCGGAATCTACACGATTAGTGGTATTTGGTTTTGCGAGATTTTCCGAGCCAGCTCGTCGTCGAAGCACAGATTCAGCTTTAGAGGTTTTAGATGGAGCAACAATTGAAGACCCACTTTCAGAACAAGCAAGCTGCTGTTCCTCGGCTTCAATATTGACCATTTCCAAGCGTACTTTGGCTAGGGCTTCCGCTTCATCAGCTTCGGCCAACTTCCGCATTTTACGAGCTTTCGCGAGTTCTTGCATGTTTTCAAGTTCAGCACGCTTCTTTTGCAATTCGATACGTTTTACAACTGAAGATTTGCTGGAAGTAGCACTATAGCGACTATCGACTTGCGAGACGCTTTCGCACGGTTCGGGATCAGTCTCCTCCTCGCTAGTGTCAGAGACTTCGCAAGTTTTATCATCAGATTTATCGCAAATACGCGAGCAGCATTCATTATACAAGTCAAGGCATTTTTGCAGGCATTTAGTAACGTCAGAAGACAAATCTTTTAAAAGATCGTCTTCTTTAAGTTCTTTTACTGCGCATATGAAATTATCATGAGTCCTAGTTATCACAGAAATTTTACTGGATTCCTGATCTAACTGCGCCTTAGTTTTACATTTTAAAAGAGCTCCGCGACTACGTTTTATATCGACCATTAACTTGCGATGCATGGTAAGCAGTTTGCGGGGTACGTTTCCCGGGGTAGCCTGGACAGCGGGATTTTCCCTTACTTTCCCAGGATTACCACAATCAGGTAATAGGTTTGAATGACTGGCACGGTCAATCAAATTTGGAGATCCGACCTGGTCGTTCTCCTCACACTTAGCGTCAGCAGGTAAATTACTTTCACTCTTATTAGTATTTGACATTTTGGAGCTAAAAGGGAAGGAACAATCTCACAAAATATACAATCAATTAAACACAATACAATACAATAAAGCATAAACTTACGCAATTCAAAGAATTTCTTCACCGTTTTGGTACAAAGTATTGTCCGATGAACAAATTTAAAAATTCAAGTTGCAGTCCGACGATTGAATGGAGAAACGAATTTCTTGCTTGAACAGAAAAGGCACGAAGCCAACGACCACGAATGAAAAGATGACGATCAATGAGATGGACCAGCAGATAGGAGATTGAATGCGACTCGAAGCAGCCAACAACCAACGGAAAATGCCAACTCAACGATTCACGGTAAAGATGAGCGCTGGTATCGCAACTCGAAGAAAGCAGGTAAAGTTGAATCGTTGAATGACGACGAAAGGAAGGCGCTGGAACCAGAATCCACAACTCAACCGAACGACAGCAAGGATGGTTGCAAGTTCAAATCAGCAATCGACGAAGGTACAGCGAGCACTGATGGCAGCTCAGCTGATGCAGGGGTCCAAGCAGAAAGGTACCAAGGAATAATCACTGGTACTGCAATTCAATTCCCGAATGGGGTTGATTCTTCGGAAAAGATGATTGTTTTTCCTGCTCAGTATTTTCTATGATGACAATGGAAGTCAAAAATGATGAAACTCCTTTGTGTATAAAGGAATGCAGCAAACGGTTAAAGCCAAAGTAACTAATTTGTTACAAACGAAATTGGAAGCGCAAGATGCGTCTGATGAGAGAGGCGATATGAACGAAAGTGAACATTCGGACAAACTTTTTGATTTTTAAGCGAAACAAGCAATAACTCTTGCCGACACAGGCTACAAAAATTTTTGAAAGTTTTGTCAATTAAAATCTTCAAAAGCAAATTAGTTTATGTACTGTCTAACTTTCAAAATGATGTGCTGAAAAATATCTTTATTTGATAAAATATAACACTGCACTGCCTATAAGTGTAGAGGTCAAACGAAGCACATAGCTCTCTACAGGAAAACACATAACCCTATTTTACACGGGGTAGGATATTTGACCTATGGCATTGCACATGGGTGGCAAAAATGATCCCCACATCTAACTTCTAACCCATAAGTCAAAGGAACACCGAATTCGGTATGCGGGTTGGTGTTCTCCAAAATTTTTTAGAAAAACTGGTTCTGAGTTCGTCATTATATTAACGTTACGGCCATATTATTGAAAAATGACATCATTTTCGCAATGAAGTCACAGGCGGTTCAAATATTATACATAAGTTTGTTTTTTTGACGTTGAATCATAAAATGCCTTAGTCAAGTTGGTTACGTGACAAAACGTCTTATGACGTCGTTTAAATTAAATATTGGCCAAAAACTGCAGCTCAGATTTTGGAAAGCGACTTTGGGAAATTTCCCTTTACCTTGGCACCTTGACATTTTTAGAAATTATTTGTGATGAAATTTGACTCAGTTTGAGAAAAAAAGTTTTTCTCAAAATGTTTATCACGAAAAAATCGAGAGTGGATCAAAAATGCACACCGTGTGAAATAGGATTAAAACTCAAAAGAGTTGAGTTAAGTTACAAATTGACGCTCTGATTTTTATCAAAGTAAATGGTTGCTCGTAATCTTGGTTTGCCGTGCTTTTTTCCCTAAAAATTACACATTAAAAAAAAAAACTTTCTTCAAAGCGTCTAAGACAATTAAGTTGAATCATCAAAAAGTACCGGTATCGAGTACCGATACCGCGGTACTTTTCAAAAATAATACCCGTACCGACGGTACTTTTTTCAAGCAATTACCGGTACCGCAGTGCTTTTACAAAGTACCGTGCCCACCTCTGCAGGTTTGATCACCAGGTGCTAAACCAAGTTGTCAAACGTATATGTAAACGCGGCCTAAATTAGTTATTTTGCGGTGTTTTAAACGACTAGCATGCCTGAGGCAGTGGAAGATTTTGCGGTTTCTGATGGCCGACAATTCCCGACCACCTTCAACTCTTATGAATCTAACCCCCCGCCCCCCCCTGGCTAACAGTTTAGTCATCTTGCACTAACCTATCACGCTCTCATTGTCTCATTGGACCTTCGCTTCAGCCAATTAACTTTTTTCACTGAAATAAGCCATTCTATTTCTGAGCTTTTTATTCTAACGATTCTTTTTGTCAGGTGTCAACTGAAACGCTTTGAAGAAAAATAAACATAAAACGGAACAGTCTGAAAGCTCTAATAGATTTCAATAAACACTTTAAAAGCCTTGTTTTTTATTCTTTTCGCTTTTCTACTTGCTTGGCGAATAAAAAGCAGAAGTGGAGTCGAGTACACTAGGCTCCAGGCCAAAACCAAGGACGCAAAAAAAAATCCGAGGCCAAGGCCAAAGCCAAGTATAGCCTTTCCGAGGACAGACCTTCTCGAGGCCATGGACAGGAATGCTCGAGGCCAAGGACACAGCCGCAAGTGTTCTCCAAAAAAGGTCTTCAAAAAAGTTTTTCAGGCAATCTCCAATTTATTGGCGTAGCCAGAATTTTTGATTGGGGAGGCCTAAACCGCAAATTACATGCAATGACGTCATCAAAAATTTGCCTGTTGGCACTTAACCAGGATTTTACTAAGGGAGAGGGCTTAAACTAATATAGATGAAAAGTGCAAATACGTAACTTTGGAGACGTTTTGAGAAAGCCAGTGTAACTCAAACGTATCGCAGACGGGGGTCTGGGGGCGGGCCCCAGTGGCCGGAGGCTTTGGGGGTCTCTGGAGGCGAAGCCCCCAGCTGGTGGGCGATTTTTTGTAATTTTTTGGAAAAAAAAGCTATTTTAATACCATTGAATCACATTTCGCTCATGTTTAGACCCATCTGAAAGCCAGAGGTGGAGTCGAGGACACAAGGCTCGAGGCCAAGGCCAAGGCCAATGACACAAAAAAAATCCGAGGCCAAGGCCAAGGACAGCCTTTCCGAGGACAGACACTCTCGAGGCCAAGGACAGGAATGCTCGAGGCCAAGGCCAAGGACCAAGGACACAAGCGCAAATGCTCTCCAAAAAAAAAAAAAAAAGGTCTTCACATAAATTTTTCAAGCGATCTCCACAAAAAAACGTTTTCTAAAAAATTTTTCAAGCGCTCCACAAAATTTTAACAATTCAAAAAATACTGCTGTCCTCGAGCCGAGGACAGGCCAATTTTCGAGGACTTGAGGCCTCGAGGCCAAGGACTTGACCTTCGAGGCCAAGGCCAAGGATTTCAAAATGTGTCCTCGAGGCCAAGGACGTTCTCGAGGACTCCACCTCTGTTGAAAGCACTAGATTTTTGACATTTCAAAGCCAATTAAAAAAATTAAATTGTTTAATTCTTCTTTTAGTTGCAATTTAAGTCCACAACACGTTTAAAATCTCGCATTTTGGTGTTAAAGTTTAATTGTGCGTGATTTGGTCCAGGTAGGGGGAAGTAAGTTGCATTGTCTCCTGCAACATTTTAGCAGTAAATGATAACCCAGTCGAAGATTTCCTTAGAGATTTTCGTTTTGTCATGAAAATAACCAGTTATAGAAGTGGATGTTAGGCCATAAGGGGCCTAGGCCCCCTCAATTGAAGTTCAACGATTTGTTCAAT
>CAWYPQ010000268.1:0-81068 GCA_963965965.1 Trididemnum nubilum | reverse complement strand
GCTTAAAGTTTCAATGGCTTATGATTTAAAAATATGATGGAAAAGAATATCAAACTTCACCTTTTGCAATTAATTGTTTTCGTAAATTATTGCGATAATATTAATGACATAGCTTTACTGGTAAGAAGTAATAAAAGAGCATTCTACGGATACTTTTTCAGGTCAATTGCTTCGTAAACTATGTGACCCTTTAATCTTTTGTTTAATTATTGTTGATTTAATCCAAGACTTGAGTGCAGATACTGACAAAGTTATTTGATTGCTCTAATTAACTGTCTTCATTGTGGGCGCAGACAATCACATTTCTTTTGTGTTAAAATTGAAATCTTTGCTTGTTAATAAAGTTTGCTCTAAATTTGTGTCAAGTGGATAGGAAGCTCGAAATTCGGCTCTTTGTTTGGAAATTGCCATATTATGCAGCAGCAATTATGTTTCTTTAGTTCTTTTTAACTAGACAAAGATTTCATGTGACTTGGTCTACAATGTTTAAGAAAGGCTGTGAAGCGCTGCGTTGTTGCAAAATGCACAGCGTTATTGTTGCTTTTCAGTGTTGAGTTGTGGAAGCTTAGAACGAAGTTTTGCTACTGGGGGTAAGTAGCATCCTTTCTAGAAATCAGCATGGGACTAGGGTAAATCTAAATGTCATTAACTGATCACGATATCCTAGCACTGGCTCGAGAATCTGATTTGTCAACGAGTCAACCAGTTGTTCTACGCCAAAGCAAAGCTAAGAGGCATATGAGTTGAGTTAAATGCAGAATTAATTTGTTTGCTGCTTTTAAGCATTTACAACAGATATAAGAAAATGAGGAGTCAAGAATCTTTGTTCAAAGAGTATCTCGAACAATCATACGGTACTGTATATACAGTAGCTAGTTTTTAGCGTGATGTGTCCCATAGTGCAAGAGCCATTAACACCCAAAAGTGTGGGCTCTGAACCATGCATTTGTGGAATTGACAACTCATCCTTTCTAATAATTCCATATTTTATTCTGTCGGTAGGCTAGGCTATGTCTTTAGATAGGTATTTTTTGCCGGTTTCAAGGCAATCAGCTGAAACTGAATCAAGACGGTTACAACCATCGTGCTCCCCTACTGAACAGAATGATAGTTCTTTTTCTGCTGAACCTGACAACTCTGGATGTAGTGTTTCTGTATCAGAGCAGCCCGAAGATCTTGGAACGATTGACAGCAAACCTGCTCAACCAAGTTTAGGGATATATGCACCCAAACAATTTGGGTCAATTACATGTGATTTCAAAAAGACTTGGTTTTTCAACAGAGAATGGCTTGAGTTTTCAATATCCAGAAAAGCTGCTTTTTGTTATTGTTGTCGAAATTTTGGAGGAAATGCGTACGATCCACATTTTACAACATTGGGATATTCCAACTGGAAGCATGCACTGTAAAAGAATAAAGGATTTGATAAGCATGTTCATTCCAATAAACATGTATGGGCAATGACAGCTTGGAAAGAAAATGAAAAAAGAAAAAGCAGAAATGAAAAAGTTTCGACATTAGTCAGTCAAAATCGTGTAGCAAAAAACTGGTACTATATGGCAAGCATAATTGATGTGGTCCAGTTTCTGTGTTTTAATGAGCTTGCTTTTCGAGGTGACGGAAAAACAGGATTAAACACACTTTATGATGATGACGAAAATGAACCTTCCGGCCTTTTTTTGAGATTGTTTGAATGCACATTGAAGAAGGATGAAAAGCTACGCACTATCTACAAATCGATTCCTAAAAACGCATCCTGCACATCTGCAAGGTTTCAAAATGAGCTAATCGAGATATTGAAAAGTGCTATAGTGAAAACCATGGTGGATGATGTAAAATCAGCTGATATTCCATTGTTTACACTTAAAGTCGATGGAACACGTGACAAAACTAACATCGAGAACATATCAGTTGTGATTAGATATGTGAAAAACGGCAAAGTTAGGGAAATATTGTTGGACTTACCCAAGACAAGTAAATTCGATGCTGCTTCTATCTTAAAAGTTATGTTAAAGAGCTTACAAGATTGCGGATTAGAAGCCAAACATATATTCTCACAATGTTACGACGGGGCCTCCGTTATAGCTGGTAAATATGGTGGAGTACAGAAATTACTACAAGAAAAATTAGAAAAAGATATCCCGTACATACACTGTTTAAATCATCAACTTCACCTGGTGGTAATCCATGCCATTGGTGAAAATGATAAGGTGAGAAAAGCTTTAAATGTAAGCAAAACGCTCTATAAATTTCTGCAGCGTCCAATTTTATCGCAGTTTTATGAAGAAACAAGGTTAAAACGTTTGCTGGAACAACGATGGAGCGGCCACTTGACAACAATCACCGCAGTGATAAATAATCACCAGCATTTGATTGGATTAATGGACTCATGTGATGAACGGGTACCTGATTCAGACACTTGTGTTGAAGCTGCTGGATTATCGAAAATAATTCGGCAAAAGAAATTTATGTTCATTTTGCATGCAGTGCAGCGAATATTGCTCATATTGAAACCTGCAGATCAGCAATTACAAGAGCGTGAAACAGACATTTTGACTGGGATACAGTTGGTGACAAGCATTATTCAAGTGTTGAAACGTATGAGGGAGGACGGTGTAAAATATATTTAAGAACATCAATGATGCAAGACTTCTGCTTGATTTAGAAGATTCAACGACACGTCGACGCTGCGTTGCACCCAGGCTCTTGAAAGATTATATCACACAATCCTCCACTGGTCATCGTGATTTGTCGCCTCAATCAAAGTTAAAAGGCATAATGTATGAAATTATTGACAGCTGTGTGGCAGAACTGCAAACGCGATTTAGCGTAAGAAACATAACGTATGTGGTGAAGTCGATGCTGAGCTTATGGCCACTAAATGAGAATTTTCTTGCTTTTGAAAGCATTTCGCCTTTAGCTAACCTAATGCTATTTTCTGCGAATGATATGGAAGCGCTACAAAACGAAAGTTTAGTAGCGAAACCATTTTTGTTAGAACATTTCAACAGAGAAACCCACAAGTGCCTGGGTGACATTTGTACCTTTATGCACGCATATAAAACTGCATTTCCAAAAGTTTACACGCTACTAGTAGGTGGAGCTACATTTGGCGCAAGCACTGCGACCTGTGAGGCATCATTCTCGACGTTGTCGAGAATATTGACACCATTTCGACAGTCAATGACGCATCAGCGTAAAGCAAACCTAGTAATAATGTCTTTCATGCATGATTACACAAGAGGTGTTGACAAGGACGAGGTTTTGCGAGAAATTGCAAAAAAGAACCGTAGATTGCAATTATTTTAATTTGCAATTTCAACATGAGCAACTGAATGCTTTTGTAGGCTCTTTTAGTATTTTTGTCAAGTTGCAATTACTGTATTTTAAACATATAGGCAACTGAGTGCAATTTTTAGGTTTGTTTGGTAATGTTGGTGCAGGGATATCTAGAAACAGTGTTGGTGTGCAGTATTCGTGTTCTGTATTAACCTCGATTTGCATGCCTATACCTTGCTCTTGTTGCATTCTTCTTTTTGACTGTTAGCTAAGTGCTGTAGACCAGGGCTTCCCAAACTTTTTTGCTCGCGACCCCCTTTAATCCTTTAAAAACTTTCGCGACCCCTGACGATTAAAATAATAAACTCATTGAGTTGTGGATTTGTGGTAATTAGTTAATGGAAAAAATAACCACAAGGCACTGGTGCTCAATGCGTACAAAACGCAACCACATTTGCAAACACCCTGTTTGCATTTCTTTTTACCACTGCTTCAACATCATCTGCTGTACGCTTGTTACTGCTTTCGTGCGATTTTTTCAACCAGCTATCCATTGAACAGAATCTAACCAGTAGTAGTAGTACCATACCTTTACTCAACTATATTTATTACGCTCCTTCTCCTCATCTAGACTATCGGTATTACAGGCAGGCGGGTAGCCAGAATTCTACAATGGAGAAGCGCTCGAAAATTTTGTGTTTTTTTTTGACAAAAATAACCTAATTCTAGACCTATTTTGATAAAAATTAATGCTATCAAAACGTGGCATAAAAATTAGCAGTGCGAAAACATAATTATAAAGAAAACTATGTTGGTGGTAGCTATTGCTAAAATTTTAGTTCTCTTTTTACAAGCTGGTAAACCGTAAAATCCTATACCAGTAGATTTATAAAACTCTCATGAAGTAATCCATTTCGCGTATATTTTATGAACAAATATACGATAAGGGGGGCTAATGGAAGGAAGTTTGATAGAAGTGATTGGTAATTAACTGATACTGAATAGCCTCTCCCCCTATATTCCTGAGCTTAAATATTTTTTGATGAAACCTACTGTTTGTTAAGCCTTTTTTGATGTGCGACCAAATTTGAATACTAATTTTCGACTATGTTTTAAAGCTTTTTTTTCTGATTTGTGAGTTTTATTTTTCACAAATTACTCCCCCCCCCCCCTAAATAAACGTTTCAAATAATGCTATAAATCTCCCTTTTTTTTAGTCTATTTAAGTGCAAAAGACTGTCTCAAAAGTCCTGAGACGTGGTATTTTTTCTATTCTGTATTTTTTTAGCAGGCCAATTGGGGGGGATATACTTAGTGCTTAAACCGTAAAATTTTGCATGAGGGGACGCTTTCCTAACCTTGACCAAACGCATTCGAATTGCGCCAGAAATTCAGTGGAAATTTTGCTTCAAGCTCAGATATTGTCCCCGAATTCGATTGAAGACCAAAAAGAAAAAAAGATCTTCATCAAAATTTGAAGGGATTTTGTCCCCATACTTGATTGAAAGTAAAAAAAAAAAGTCTTCACCGCAAATTGGTACTGTATTTGTCCGCAATTTGGGATTAATTGGTGCTGACAGCAACTTTTTTGTCTAGTCATCCAGGCTCTTGCTCTTAATGGAGAGCACTGAAATCCCGTTACGGGGGATGCTGTAATCGAGATGGGGGGACGCTAAATCTTGATTGGGCGATGCGTCTCCCCGCGTTACCCCTACAACTTTAGTTCTGGCTATACTCTCTCCCCTAAATACCGACTACAGCACTATACAAGCATTGACCTTGGAATGCATAATTCTATTATGTCATACACCATAGTGTCAAAACAAAACAAGTTAGGCATGCAGCTGTGCTACATGATACGAATGGGGAAAAATCTATCTGCTGTCATCATATTATTACATTGTTCAACAAACTCTCACTATGTAACGGCGCCTATTTAAGTAAAATCAACGACTACGTTAAGAAAGACGTTTTGCAGAATTGCACGAGTTTTTAACGACAGTCAGGAATCACTGAGAGTATACCAATTTTACCCTTTCTTGTAAAAATTGGTATACTCTTTGCGACCCCTGAAGGTCGTTACGCGACCCCCAGTTTGGGAAGCCCTGCTGTAGACCACGATGCGTATTGAGTTTAATCCACGAAACCATCAACTTTAATCATAAAAAATCTTGCCCCGAAATGCCCCCCCAACTATATTGTTCTGCGGACGGGCCTGCACGTGTGTATCGTGATAGTTTACCCACAAAATATAGCAGCCTAAGAAATATCAAGAATTATCAGTTCTTTTCAGCAGCAATCATTTGAGTGTTGAAGAGCCTACCTCGCTAGCCTAGCTGAAGGGAGGTTATATTCCTTGAAACAGTAGCTGTTCGAAGCTGTTGCTGGTATATTTTTTGTGTATATTAGGCTATCATGACAGACATGGGGTGGCTCATTTTTAACTTCTTTGCTGAAAATTTTTTCCTTACCAAATAGTAGGGTTGAAAAACTTGTTATCTTGAAAAGACACTATGTAAAATACATTCAAAATTGATGTCATGACGTCCCAAAAGTGACGTGATAGAATAAAAAATTTTGACTGAAAACTAAAAAGTCGTTTCATGATACTATAAAGTACTCAAACTATCGACATGGTTGGTAGCTCTGTCTAAACAGTATTCAGGATTTTTTATCCCACTTCAACACATTATATCATTTAACTATTTCATTAAAGTGTAATTATTTCCAAACAAATGATTTTTTTTTTTTGGCCAATTTTAACACGAATAACTTTTAATAATTAATTCGATTTCAATCACGTGATTCAGTTTGTTTTTCTGCTCAAACTATTAAGTTTAGAGAGATTTTAGAACATGATTAGCCAATCCCAAAGAATTTCATTTACTTTTACATATAGTCTTGAATTAAATATTACATTAAATCGTAAAATTTTTCAAAAACTTTTGTGGATAATCATGTCTGGATAAAGAGGACTTCAAAACCTTATTTAAAGAAAGAAGCATGCAATGTATTCTACGTAGTAGCGTATCTTTACGTAGACATATTTTTATGTAAAAGTATATTTCTACGCAGGAGCAAACAGTATATTTTACGTATTTTTAACAACACAAAAAACACTGTCGCTTATGTGTATTTAAATGCACGCAACACAACCTCGCGATTTTACTCTCTGTCATCGACGCCATTCCATGCCATCGATTATGCCTGCATAACTCTAGTTCAGCAACTATGATTGATGAAGATAGATATTGTAAGCGCTGTTGAGGCCTGAAAACCAAAAACAGCTGGGGGCGTAAAAAAGAAGTTGGTTGATTCACACGGTAATCGACGAATGACAGAGCGAGGTTTCTTCTCCAAATTTGTGCAAGAAGTATCAGTTAGATAACAAATTATTTTCAACGTATTTTTGTGGCAATCGCAAAAATTTTACTCAATTTCTGTTGTAGTTGAAGAAGATATTGCAAAGATTTATATTTCTAGAATGGTGATAAAAAACAGCATGAATATTTTGAGAGACTGAACAACACTGCACAAATTCAATCCTGCACAAAATGTTAAAAATTGCATCTTTTTTTTGAATTTTGTGGACAAAACAAATCAAAACCTTTTGAACCATATTCTATTGAAAGAATAAAGAAACGTTTCGGTTAGTAACTAGAGTATCACCACAATCGGATTGTAATAACATTATCAACCTCAATATGCTTACCGGCCAGTTGGTCGAGCGGTAACGCGTTTGTCTCTGGAGCGGGAGGTCTGAGGTTCAAATCTCGGGCCACTCAAATCAGACACAGTGTTGCCAACGGCTCGCCACCGTTGCGACATTTCTTCAAAAAGAGCTGTGTTGCTCCGGCGCAATGGCCTAGAGATGGTCTCCGCAAACTCATTACAAGTTTTTGCGTAATGCATCAAGTATGATGAAAAATTTAAATTGATTTAGTCCAGCATCCACCCTATTACAAACTAAAAAATTTTAACGAGCGTGTTATTTTACTGTTACTATATTTTAGAAAATTGCAGAGGAGCATTAGTAGTATCAGTATTTAGTTTCTAATAATAGAATTAATTGTATTTATTCAAAAAGTATTTTCAAGAATATTGTATGTAAAGCTATGGATATGAATTTCGATGTCCGATGGTATCTCATTACAGATTTTACACCATGATATTTGATGTTTCGTTTTACATGGGCAGTTGGATATCTAAATATGTGTATAGAGAGAGGTTGTTAAGTCGATTATGCTATTTTTTGAATTTATTTATTTGTTTTTTTTACAGCACAGTATATTTGTGTAACAATACTTAATTGCGTACTCGCAATCAAAAACTTTATGAATTTTTTTGTGAAATACGAAGTACTGTAGTTCTGTAATATTTGCATTGGAATACCAGGGTAAATAATAATCGGTTCTTGTAGCAATTGCTTTTCGGATAAACTACCTGACCATTTCAGATTTTCATAAATAATTAACATCATCTTTCAAGAAAATTATTAAGGAAATTATCCGTTTTTTTTTTTTCATAGACGTAGCCAGGGAGTGCCAACAGGGCCTGCCCCCCTCCAATCGAAGTGCCACCAATAAGAAAAATGTGGCAAAAAGCCTTGTTTTTTTTTCAGTTTCGGTTTCTTTTGGCATTTTCGTGTACAATAGTACATGCGTACAACAGTATAATTAACTGTAATATTGACAACTAAAGGGCCCGGACCCCTTAATTCAACTTTTGCCAAGCAATTTAAATGTATTGCCTGGGTGAAATTAAGGGTTTTTGTTCTAAAAGTTGCTACCTCAGGCCCTCATCTAACCTTGTTATCAATGTGATACAATAACTAATGCCAGATTTAACACATGGCACAGTGCCATGGTCCATGCGCTCACATGGTAAGATTTTTTGTTGGTTTTGTACTATGTGTGGCAGAAAGATGTTGTGATAATCACCAAAGCACTTGGGGCCCAGCGCAATTAAAATCCGGCAAAGGAATAAGATGGTTAGTTGGCATTACCATCTATTGCACATTTTTCAATAATAATTCACCTCCTCCTAGCCAGTTTTTTCGCGACAATATACTTTTGAAAAAAAACTTAGCTAGGGGAAGTGCTCATTGAACAAATTATTGAATTCTAATTGAGAGGACTTGGGCCTCCTAACCGTAAATGTACTCCTATAACTGGTTAATTTCATGACAAAAAAACATCAAGGAAAATCTTCGAGTGGATTATTATTTATTGCTAAAATATTGCAGGAGGCAATGTGCCTTACTGTGCCAAATCACTTACATAATTTACACCAAACTGCAAGGTTTTCAACGTGTTTTGGACATTGCAAGGAAAAGGAGGATTGAAAAATTGAATTTTTAGAATTAGATATAAAATATTAAAATGTAAGTCCTTTCAGATGGCTCTGAACACGTGCAAAATGCGATTCAATGGCATTAAAATAGCTTTTTTTTTAACTACAAAAAACGGCAGCCCACCGTCAGTGATGCATTTGAGTTATACTAGTTTACTCAACACGTCTCCCAAGCTAGACATTTGCACTTTTTAGAAATTGCTTTAAGCCATTTCTCTTCACCAAATACTGCTTGAGTGCCAAACTAAGCAACACGGCTTCTAATCTTCCATTCTTCGATATCTTTCCCCCATAAAAAGTTTCCTTTTTTTGAAAATTTCTGGTGACGTCATTTTATGTGCTTTGTGGTTTGCCCTCCAATCCCCCATCAAAAATCCTGGCTACGCTTATGGTTTCATTCAAAATTTAAAATTGTTACCTCAACAGCAGTCTCTGGCGAAGTCTAAAAACTTTGAGAAAATGTCGCGTCGCAAATTTTTTGAAAAAAATTGAAGCGGTGGCGTTACAAATATACTGTTAAAACAATCGTAAACTTTTGCGATATTTTTGCCGTTGTTTGCGATCATCTGTCGTGCGCCAGTAAACGCCACTTAACTCATTCCCTAAGCCTTGCCGTTAAAATGGAAAATATGCGGATGAATATTTCTCGTTTTCGTTTTTATGTCTTTACTTAAAACTTTGGGTAAAAGGGTCGTTCTCGAAATCATTTAACTCTTTCTCATATTTTAAAATGCACGTTTATAAGCTTGCACGATTGGGTTCAATTTTGTACGTAACTTGGCTAAAAGGGGCTGCATTCCCGTTAAACCACCTCTGGTCGGGCCACTGCAGACAACATAGTGTGTAATGGCATGCATTTGTGTTTTTGATATGATAATATATAGCAAGCAGACTAAAAATTTTTGAAGTTTTTATGACCTTCTCGCGTTGGGAGGAATCATAAAGCTACTTCCAGAACATCACTTCATGGCAATTTTGGCGACGAATGGATCAGATCTAAATAAATTTATTCGGCCTAGCCAAGAGGCCGGACCTTAAAAGGAATTATTAACCCTATTCGGACCAGGCAAAATTTTTTGATTAATGGCCCAGGGGGGATCGATTGACGCAACACATTCAAACGTTAATAACTCCCGAATTACAAAAAATAAAAATACGTTTTTGCTCCACGAGAAGCTCAATTTTCTGATTAAAAGTCTAAACTTTTTGTCATTAGAGTTGCAACCTTGATCTTCAATTAATTTCAACATAAGTCAAGGACCATCAGAAGCAATCGATTCGTTTTTCATCTGCATAATTAATAAATTTTTATGTGCATAATGTTAATAAGCGTTTGATTGCCGTGACGCGGCATCGCAGAACTCAGAGATAATTACAGACTAAATTAAAAGGTCATTTCTATTGTGCTGAAATATCTAAATTATAAGTTTGTTGCGTGAATTAATCGCAAGCTGAATATTTGTAACTGTTCTAGTTCTTTTTGCTAAACTTTACAAAATTTATAAAAGAACTAGCATCAAACCACTATTTTTTCTCATTCACATTTTGTTTGTAAATGTTTATGACAGAGCCGTAACAAACGTCTATAAAATTAGTTGAATTTTGATGTAATTTTTAGTATGCTGAAGATTCGTAGTTTAATATAATATGGTAAGAGTTTACACGTGGAAAACTCGTACTATGGGTTTCATTCTCAGTCTGGTAGATCTGGCAATGGAAAGTTGCATTTGTTGCTGCTTTTGCTATACCTAATCAAAAGTGCAGCGTCGCATTCTGTGTATAACAACACTGTTTATCTTATCAATCTTGTCATTTTTTATCATTAGTCGAGTGGATAAAGTGTCCGTTGCTGATATAGTAGATTTGGGTTCGATTACCGGTCTGGACAAACTAAAACTTGAAAAAAGTTCGTATTCACATCCAGCTTCCCAGCTAGATATTAGCAATAAAATGGGCAGTGTGAAGCTTTCACCGTGTGTGGTAGACCAAAGAGCAAACAACAGACTTTTCTCGAAAAATGAATAATTTTTTCGCTGTCTGTTGACAACTCGGTAAACAAAAACGCAATTACTTCGAACTTACGAAAAAAACTTTCAAAATGTGTCGGAAGGAGTGCAGTGAATGTCAATTTTTTCAAACTAGTTTTTGCACAATTTTTCACGAACTTTTGAATCATAAGAAAAAAAGAAATTGGTCTAACTTGACTTTCGGATTTTTGGTCCATTTTTTAGAATAATGGTTTGGACAATTTGGAGTACTGCAATAGGTTGTGGCGTCGGATTAGTTAGTCTTTTTTTGCAGACTTTGCAAAAGATTACGTTGTCTCATATTGGAGAGTTGTTTTTTTTCTCAAAATTTCAAAAATTCTGCAGTTTTTAATGTTTAAATAAGAAACTTTAAAATAATAAGGTCATTACTCGTTATTAGATTTTTCAAAATCTTATATAATACCCTATGGGCTAATCTTCTAGTGTATTATCACAAATGATTTTAGAAGTAAAAAGCAAAAATTAATATTGTTTCCGACATTGCATTACAATTAATGATTATACTGATTGATATACCATTCTTTTTATCACTATTCGTATCATTCTACTGAGACTGTCTAATTCCCGAATGTAAGGATTTTATTTTGATAATATTTCAGATTTTATTTCAGAGGTGGCTTTACAACAAATTGTTGCAAACTTTGGTTGTTACTGGGATTAGAGCTGAATAAATTTAGAAAAACAGCAAAAAAGAAGTATAATCCCAAGGTTAGAAATTTATTTGCCGGCTCTCATCTATGATCATTGATCAAAATCATCAAAGCTATTCTACTCCCATTGTCCTCGCATCCAAAATCAGCAATATTGTTTGTATGTGATAAAGTTGTTAGATAACTGCAGTAAATTAGAAATATTAAAAATTTGCCACAAGGCAATTGAAGACCTGAGAGACAAAAGTTGTTAAGTCAGTTTTTTGGCAAATTGAGTTATGACCATATTCTGGTACTGTGGTGCAAAATACAACTTTTGGCGAAATTTTGAAGAAAAAACTCGTTTCCTTCCCTGAAAAATTAGCGATCAAAGATTTGTTTATAGGTTCCATTGTCAGAGGAAATTGTTGTTAAGTGAATTTATTTTTTTCAGGTTCATAACTATGATGTAACAGAGACATGTGATTGTTAAGAAATTTAAAAAGCAATGGTTAGACATATTCTATGTCAGTTGCGTTTTACCGGCAGAACCGGCAAACCTACTTGGAAAAAAGGTTTTATTAGGGTCATTGCTGTTGATATTCGACCAACGTTTCAAAAATTACCGGCCGACCAGTTTTAAGAAATAGATAAAGGTTAACTTACAGGTTAGGACTGGGCTATGGAAAACCAAAAACAGCAGACTGTAAGCAGCTAGGCTGAATGTTTCTAACAGTATACAGCAGTTTTCGCTTCCAAACCTCTTAGGCCCCAGACTTATCAAAAAGCATAGATCTAATTGTAGCCTATCGTAAAAAAAAACAACCATAGAATCAGCATTAGTATCTAGTTATGCCTAGTATAAAATTCAAGCAACATGTGAAAATCAATTTACTTTAATGCAAAACGTGGCATTTGTATTGGCAGTGGTCTGGCTTGGCAGAAAGGATTTTGGAGTCATGGGTTAAAGTCGGGCTAGATCACAAACTGGGTTATGGGTCTTGAAATAGAAATCTCCAGTTAGTGACCTAACACCGTACAGTTCAGCCGGCGGAAACCAGGTTTGTTGGATAAAAGCTTTTAGTCAATTGAAAACCAAGAGCACTGTAATTTAATAACCGGTACCCTACTCGGTATTTTAAAATTGCCTCCTATTCCCTGCATTTCTGTTGGGCGAATGAACATGAAACAGTGAAAGGGGCAATGATAAGATGAATTATAGCCAACTTAATTGTTTCCACTAATCCGCCTAAACCTGATGTAGTGCTGATGCTACCATAAAAATACTGTAAAATTTAGTCTCTAGGCTATAGTATAATATTCAGGAAATTCTCCTCTGGCAGCTCTGATATGGGCCATGATAAAATTTTACTACTGCTACTCGTGTCTTGCTAAGCTGTTTTAAACTATAGTGCTTTTTCCTAGTGGTGATTTATAAGCTGCTTAGTCGGTTGGTTAATGCTGCAGTGCATGAATATGCATGAGTTTTTTGGAGTAACACAATATATCAGAGGTGGAGTCGAGCATCCAAAGTTTGAGGCCCAGGACTCAAAAAAGTCCGAGGGCAAGGCCTTGGACGGACTTTTTGAGGACAGCCGCTCTCAAAAGGCAATGGGTGCCCACGTGCCTAAGATATTGCATTTCGTTAAAGTTTTTTATGATAATTTGAAAAGAGTTGTACAGTTTTTGAAATGACCATAGACGCCATTTTGAAGTTTCACGCGTTGGCAGCAGTTTCGATATATACTGCGAAGCAGTATCGTGGTAAAAACCGTAACAAAAGATGGCGGTAACTCGTGAAAGGGAATAACTTAATTCTAAGTGTGGAAATGATATATTTTTAGGCAATGAAGGTCCAGTGCAAATGTCCACTGATAATGGAGTCCCATTTTTTCAATAGTTTTTCAAACGCAAACTTTATTTCTAGTTTATTTATTTTAACGAAATTTTTTTTAGTTATACGATAATATCTCAAATTGTTACAAAGTAAATATTTTTTCTTAATTTGAATTAATCAATTGAGGTACCACCGTACTCGTAGTCGTGAGCGCCAAGTCTTTATTGGCCTTAAAAAAAACAAAAAAAAAAACGGAGCTCTGAGGACGAGGGCAAAAAAGTTCCCATGCCCCGCTAAACAACGTTAGTAATTTTTGTCGGAAAAATAGCAATTTGGGAATTTTTTTGCAATAATATGTTTTCAAAGCAATTATTTAAGAAGAGAAG
Organism: Trididemnum nubilum; assembly: GCA_963965965.1. NCBI lineage: Eukaryota > Metazoa > Chordata > Ascidiacea > Aplousobranchia > Didemnidae > Trididemnum > Trididemnum nubilum. The sequence continues at coordinate 67,537 of CAWYPQ010000268.1, read as the reverse complement.
ATACCGTATAAGTAAAATTAGAAAAAACAGTTTTTCACATTTTTCCACATTCCAAATTTAGCATAAAATTGGCATTTCTACTGAACTTACGTTATTCTTGGGCAGTGCCCGACCAGAGAAGTTAAGAGGGCTGCAGCCATCTCCCCGATCTTAAAAATTCAAGCGTTTAAACGTGTCTTGGACTTGACCGTAAGTAAAAGGGAACTTGAAGGAGTCGGGCAAGTTAGTTATATTAAATGGCTTCGGAATCGAAACAATTTTGTTCTTTCAAATAGCTCTAAAAACGCGTGAAATGTGATTCAGATGGATTTTTTTTGAAAATTTACAAAAATCGCCCAGCCGCTGGGGCTTCCGCGTATAATACGATTGAGTTGGGCCATTCTGCACAACAAATGTGGCCATTCTGCTCGACAAACGAAGCCATTTTCAAACAAAAAAATTTTAACCTTTGGTTCAAACCCCTTCTTGGAAAAATACTGCTTGCGTGCCTGCTCCTGCCACTACATGCTCAGATTTTTTTGGCGTCACAATGCGTATATTGTCACATACGCAGGTAACGATAGTAAGTAGGTTCTTTAGTCTAAGCTCCTATCACCTGGCTCGAATCTATAGTTGCGCTACTGCTTCTTTACTATTTAAAAAATTGGTGCGCAGAGAAACTCCGGTGAGACACACCAGCCTGCTGGTCACAGCCTAAAATCTGGATCAGAGATCAGCGACAAAAAGGAAGAGCCAAAGACGTTTTTTTAAGAGACTCAAAAGATGAACACTCAGAAGAAAATAATTGAGATCCTGGAATAAGTAACCACACGCGCTACAAAGATAATTTTTTGCAGCCTTCAGTACAAAGGAAAGCTGTATGCTGTGTTCGAGACGCGATATCTGAAGTCAAAGTCTGCGTTTGGTATGTTGCAGTCGTGCAAGGCCAGTTCTTCCAAAGAAACTGAATTATAGTTGTTTAAAATTTAGAAAGTATTTACTCCAAAAGTTGCTGTTTTACAATATTATAATTTTTTACTTTGTTTGGCAGCAACGCTGACACAATTACACTAATTGGGAATTAACAATATACATTTTTTGGATTTCAATTAAAACTTTTGGAGGTAAAACACTGACTGTCAGCCTGCAGCATATCTTGAAAATAGAAAGATATCGAAAGGGTAGGTTCAAACTTGGAAATTACAATTTCAAGAAATTTCTATATCTTTTGAGAGAAAACGGAAAAGAAAATTTTTGACATAAATGTCGTTTAAAGTCAAGTATTGACAAGTTACAAAGAGCTACAAAATCGATCATAATTGATTTTTGTTTTATTATTAATAGCTTGAGTGAGTGAGATTTGTTTTATGAACTTTTTGTTTTGAGCTATTTGAATGGTTTATGACCTTTTTTTATTTGAAACTCCCTTGGATGATGCATTTGTTCATTCAAAATCGTTTTAAAATCTTCTTTTGAAATGTGAAATAGCAATGCAGTGCAGACTATAATGTAAGAAACTTTATTGACGAAGACAAGTACATATTTAATGATTCCACAGGCTAGCATCGACTCTGTTTTAGTGGTTTAAAATTGTATTGTTTGTTACCGCAACATGCAGCAGTACTGTTAATTATTCAAAAGAATTTTGATCGCAAATTCAAGTGTTGTGGAAGAGTCAAGTAATCTTACTACACCAAGTTTGTTTGTGACGTTGTTAATATGAAACAGCTGCGCTGCCCAGGAACAATCCAAAACAGGTATGTTTTAGCCTAGTTTACTCAGCTTATTACTGCAGATTTTTTCAATAAATTATTATCTTTTTCAAATAAGTAAATTTTTCAATTCCATTTGAACACTAGAACAATGCATTTAAGAAAGTTTTTGATGGGAAAAGGGGCTATGCAAATTAAATGGAGAAAGCTCTGTTCTTCATACACGTAGCACTTGCAAAAGTTTGGAATAAGATTATTATTATTATAAACTGTATATGAATTATATATGAATCACTTTACATGTAAGTTATAATCAAAGTAAGGCGCATCTTTGACAATAATTTACAAACATATATAAAATGTTTTATCATAATTCACATATAGTTTGCAATGATTATAATCTATTGCAAATTTCAGCGCTGTCCAGAAGATCGAGCGGTATTGCATTCGTCTTTGGAGCGCTGGATTCAAATCTTGGGCCGCTTAAACCGGAAACAATTTTGGCAACAGCTTGCCACGGCTGCTGCGTTTCTTCCAAAGAACTTATGTTTGCGCAGGCGCAATGAGGCGGAGATGGGCCCTTCCAACTAGATACACGCTTCGGCGAAAACAGCAAAAGTATGATGAAAGGTTTGTTTTGATTTGCAAATTTCTGCAAGAGCGTAAAAACCAGAGTGAAAAATCTTTTCGATAACTTTAGTTTTTTCAGCCAATACCTACGTTATGCTTTTGGTCAGAGGTGCACAAAGTAGTCAGAAACAATAGTCAAGTAAAAGTGTTGTTACTGACGATCAAATGTAGTGCAAGTAGAGTAGAAAGTACTAAACCATTTAACTAAGCAAGTAAAAGTATAAAGTAAACAGATTTTTAAGCTACTCAAGTAGCCAAGTAGAAAGTTTTCTTTCACAAGACCCTTGTATTTTCTGCATCCTGGTCTATGAATGTTGCTAAATACCACGTATAAATATGCGATATCGCGCTTTAAAATGAGAGCCCAAACCACTATAACTGCCCAAAAGTTAGCAATTTTTGAATGCGGACGTATATCAGTAGTTCAATACTATAAACGGCTCCATTGTTAATCGTACCAAAAGCATGAATGTGGTAAAGTATTTCAATTATAACACTTAATAGTAGTAACGCAACATGATTAGTTGGCTACTAATATTAATTACCAAGCTGTGTCCTTTCCTCGCTAGATTATTGTGATGAGTTGTGATGTCGTCATATATGAAACCTGTGCAATTCATTCAGTATACACAAAAAACAGTGAAACATCAAAATGACTTGAGCAATAGCCATTCTGTTAATATCAAAATGTTACAGCTTTCATGGTGTTTACCCAACCGATATGCTTCAGACTACAGTAACTGCACCACCCAGTCGGAAAATTTTTGGACATTCGAGGATAAATTATCCTTGAACTTGCATCTGGCCGTGGTAAAAGTTCAACAATATTTCAAGGTTGTATCTTCGTGCGACACTCTGAAATACAACCGGCCCAACCAAAATTCAAGGATAATCCCGAAGGTAAAATCAAAGATAATTCAGGGATATATCCATGGAAATGCAAAGATATATCTACGCTATCTTGATTTAATCCAAGGGTATATCTAAACAACTACGTGAATCTTCCTTGATTTATGTTTGATTCTGACTTGATTTTTCCACAGAAACGGGGTTTTATACCTGGATAGTGGATAGAAACATGGAAAAACCAATACATTCACACCAAGATAAAGACTTTATCTTAGCGTTGTTAAACTACACCAATGTAAAGAAAAGAAATTTATTCAAATTAGCGAATCAATCACAAGACATGAAAGAACTAGGCGTAAGGCAAAAATGCTGCACGAAAATTAAAGCGAAAAATAATAACATTTTATTCACCAAGTATCCTTGGCCTGGAGATAACGAACAAACCTTTCGGTCTTCAAATCAAGCTGCCACCTGTCTACCACCAACGTTGGAGGCTTCTCACTGACCCTTTAATAATGAATGTTAAGCAGGAAAACTGTTAATGCTAATTTTTAGTCTTTGGTTTGACCCAACTTAGAATCGAACCCATGTCTACCACTTCAGTTGTGGACGCTCTATCCATATCCGGAATTCGTTTTGTTAGGTATGTGAAATGCATTTCAATTTTAAATTTCAAATTATAGAATGAATTATAAAGGGTTTGTTGTAGATTACGGATAATTAAACAGAATTTGTATTTTGTATTTTACATACGTGTTGAAACAATACACAACGCTAATCAAATTGGCAGTGCAATTAGCAGAAATACATAGTGCTAAAAATCATCTCTCAAAAATAAAATACTATGCTTTCTCTATCACATTTGCAACTTTTTAGGGGCTTTAATTGGAATGTTTACTGTTTACACATTTTTTTAAAACGCTCTACAGTTTAAGAAGTCAGACAGAGCAAACAGTCGAAAACAAACATTAAAAATGTGAAATGTAAATACGTAACACGCAGGTGTACGGTTATTACACAAGATTTATGACAAACGAAAACATATCAATATTGCTGAGTAGCAAAATTTGCGCTGATACGGGTACACGACTTTTCCGCGCGCAAGTTTCAACGCTGAGCTTTCGGCCTAATTCTAAGCCTAACCGAAAAAAGGCCACAAACCCTAACGCCCCAACCGAAAAAAGGCCGCGCCGATAAAGTCCCAGCCAAAAAGACGTGTCCCCTTAATACGGTAAAAGCACTTGTTCGCATTGATTCTTGAATGAAAGAAAGGCTAAAAACTGCTGTTCTAATCTACAACTTCATATTACAATCTTTTTTTCACGTTTACGACGAGTCAAAGAGATTAGTGTTATTGCCAATTTCAACAGCACTGTTATTGCCATCTTCAGAGTAACCAACCTCACTGTTACTGCCAGCTTCAGCAGCACTGTTACTGCCACTTGCAGAGGAATCGACATTCTCCTTTTGCCGCTTGCTTCTTCCACCAAACCAATCTCCAGGCTGGGATAGAACAGTTCCAATAGCAGAACCCAAAGCGTGGTGAGCCACATGCTTGTGGTTTGTGTAGGCCAAGCACTCTGCAACAACAGAAGTGTTAAGTACACTGTAACACAATCGTAAATTTTATTTTATCTTTGTCAGCAGTGATGCTTATAGAACGCATATGTTTTTCACTGCTCATTCTGTAGGCCATTTTCGGAGTTCTACCCACTATTCATTACATTTAAAGACGATAGACAATGGTAACAAAACTACATCTATTTTTACGCACTGCCCGTAAATGCTGAGTTTCTATCAGGATAGCGTCGAATGCAAAATAGTGTTTCTGATGTCTTGAGTATGACCTGACGAAGAGTTCAATTTGAATCTATCGATCACAAAGTCGATACTCTAATCTTATTCTTGGAGACTTCAATGCTCACCACCCCACCTGGGACAGTCTCATCTCCCCTGACCCGCCCGGAAATGACCTGTTTCGCTGGATCACCTCCTCCAATCTGGAAATCCTGAACGACCCCGCCTCTCCCACGCTCCTCCATCACTCCACTGGGAGTCGTTCATTCCCTGATATTTCGTTAGCTATTGCGTTTCTCGCTCCCCACTGTGAGTGGCGCACTCTCCCTGGACTTGGCTCTGACCATCTCCCCATAGAGCTTGTCCTCCCCTCTCTCCAGTTCGTTATCCCAACAATCGTTCCCCCAAATTCAACTACAAAAAGGCCCGTTGGGATGTTTACCTATCATATATTGTTGAGCATCTCCTCTCTTTTGATGTTGACGCAGTCAACATCCACCAGGCTGCCCGCTCCTTTTCCCTCTTTTTAGTCGAAGCTGCCAAAGCCTCTATCCAGTTTGGCCGCCTTGGTCGTTCCCCCAAAGCCTGGTGGTCTCAGGAAGCAGAATCTGCAGTGAGGGAGCAATGGAGGGCCCGCTCCGAGGCACACTGGTCTGAGGCTCAACACCTCAGATACATTGATGCTTCTCGTAGGGCGTCCTCAGTCATTTCTGGAGCCAAATCCGCAACCAGGCAAGCCACCTGGTCTAATCTGTCACCTCGTTCTGATCCTCGTGCTGTCTTCAGGCTCCTCAATGCCGTCTCGGGCAAAAAGAGCACCTCCTAAGACCCTTCTTTTCCCGGTTGCAGTTCCCCTCTTGACACTGCCAATCACTATGCCTCTTATCTTCGCTCACATTTATCTCAAGCGACCCCCGTACCTCGCGCAGAGCCAAACAACAGTTCATGAATGAACTTCGGAAAGCTAGCTGTAAGAATGCTTCTTCCCTCCACAATTCATTCTGCTCCCCTTCTCCTTGGCTGAACTCTCCACTGCCATTAGCAAACTCTCCTCTTCCACTGCATCTGGCCCTGACCAGATTGCCTATCCTTTACTAAAGCATTTGCCCGAGCCAGCACAACTCCTCCTACTTTCTCCTTTCAACAGGTCCTGATCTTCTCATACATTCCCCTCTTGTTGGAAACCTTCCACTATCAACCCCATTCACAAACCTGGAAAACCCACTTCCTTTCCGTCCTCCTTCTGCCCCATTTCTCTCACCTCTTGCATCTCCAAGCTTTTTGAGCGCTTGATTCTTTCTCACCTAACTTTTCACCTCGAATCAAATCATCTGCTCTCCACTTGCCAGGCTGGCTTTCGTCCTGGTAGGTCGTCTCTCGACCAAATTCTTACTCTGTCCCAATCAATTATGGACGGCTTCCAAAAGAAAAAGCCCCCACATCAAACCATTTTGGCTTCTGTTGACTTCTCCAAGGCTTTCGACTCCGTCTGGCACTCTGCTCTGTTTCATAAAACTCCTCTTGCTCAAACTCCCCCCTTGCTTTGTTCTTTGGGTACACTTCTTCCTTCTGACCGTAGAGCTAAAGTTCAGGTTGGTGGTTCCCACAGCCTTTCCTTCCGCATCAGACGGGGGGTTTCATGGCTCGGTACTGGTCCAGTCCTCCTTATCGGTTTGTTGATGACATAACCAAGGATCTTCCTCGGGATGCCCCATGCCCCCTTACATGCTGATGATCTGGCCATCTGATCCTCCTCCCCAGACCCGCACATAGCATCTTCTGTTGTCCAATCCTCCCTCACTTTTCTAGAAACGTGGTCCAACTTATGGAGACTTCCTCGCAATCCAAAGAAGTGCAAGTCCTTTTTCTCTACAGATCCCCATCAAGCCACTTTCCAGCCCCTGCTGAACCTCCTGGGCATCCCTCTCTCCTTCAATCCCACCCCTAAATTCCACGGTGTAACCTTTGATCGGACTCTATCCTTTAAGGTCCACGTCCAATCCCTGTGTTCCAAATTCTATCCACGCCACAAAGACCTTTTCTCCATAGCCAATGCCTCCTGAGGTCCCACGAAAGAATCTCTCTCCCTACTTTACAAAGCCTTTGTGTGACCGGTGGTCACATATGTTTCTCCTGGATTGTTCCCATTCCTCTGCAACACCGCAACCAATCACTTGGAAGTCCTACACAGAGCTGCATGCAGGGTTATTAGTGGGTGCCTCTCTTCCACTCCCTCCTCCTTCTTGAGGCCCAACTCCCTCCTCTAAAGCTAACTTTAGAACATCAGGCCCTTTCCTTCTTCAAACGTGCTCTGCGCCCCAGACCTCTCCAGCCTCAATGCCCTGCAACAAGAAACGTACCCGGTCGATTAAAGAAGAAACTTTCCTGGAGATCATTCTGTTCTTTGGCCACACAATCACTCCCATCCCCACGTGAAACTCTGATCATGTGCCCCCCTTTTCCCCCATGGACTGCAACCCACTTCATTGTTTCCCCATTCATCTCCGACTGCTCAGGCAACAGTACAGCCCGACTCCAGTCTACTTCAAACAGACTATCCTCCCTCCATCCTTCTGACATCCAAGTATGGACTAATGGATCTATCCCCTCCCTTTTTGGTCCAGGTGGCGCTGGAGTGTATGTCACGTGCTCCAAATGCCACACATCTAATTCCCTGTCCTTTTCCACTGGTCCAATTGCCTCCAGCTTCACAACTGAAACTTTTGCCGTCAAGCAAGTTCTCGATTGGTGTACTAACCATTAGATGACCTGCAAATTCCAGTCAGTCCTTTTCTTAACTGACTCCCAATCGGCCCTCACAATCCTTTCATCAGCCCTCTCTTATCTCCTGCCTGAGTCCCTCTGGACTGTTTGATCCCTCGCCTCCTCCCTCTCCAACAACACCACCTTAAACTTTCAATGGGTCCCCGGTCACGCTGGTCTCCCTGGTAATGAAAATGCGGATCTACTTGCCAAAGCTGGTGCCTCGCTGCCCACTGACGCGATCCCATGCTCTCTCCCCCTAGTCACTGCCAAAATCCGTTATTTCCAGTACCACAATTGGAGACGTCACATATTCCACTCCTACTTAAACTACCAAGTCCCCACAGTCTCTTCGGAGGAACTGCTCCTTTTTCGCCCTATTCGCTGTAAGCTTTCCTGTCTTCACTGCCATGGCCACAGTCTTCTTTTATCTTCCTATCTTTACAGGATCAGTCGGAAGGAAAAATTCTGCTTGTAGTGCCCGTGGACACCCCCTACAGGACCTCAATCAATTCCTCCTCGACTGTCCTGCCTCTGAACCCCTTCGTAAATCTATCTTTGGCTCCTCTCTCTTTATTCTTGACTTATGGTCCAGACCTTGGGGTGTAGCCCGACTGTTGGGTCTCTGCAGAGTTCCTCCACGCCCCCATTTCTCGGAAGGGGTCGGGTAGTACCACCACCACCACCATACTCTAAGCTTTGCTTCATTTGGGGTAGAATAGTAAAACTGCCCAGCCAAGGGGTCGGAAGAGGTGACCAATGGGTACCCATCAGCACTGGCCGCCTGTGTGGTAATAGGGTTTCTACGTTATTGAGTTGCGCAAAAATGGCGGCCATTTTTATCTCCCAGATTCTCCAGCCTAACTGAAGTTCTGTGGTGTACTGTAGCATTGCCGTTACACCATGCTCTCATCCATAGAAAAGAGCCGGGCAACTCTTAACCAACCAACACTCTAACAACTACACCAACGTCGGCCGCCTCATCGTGGTCGTGTGATCCGCTCATAGAACGCTGGTGAGTCGAAATGGCGGGATATACTTTCCTAAGGGGCTAGGTCGATAAGACTATCGGTAGCGCTACCATCACAAATTGTTACCTTTTAGAGTTTGGAAGGTAGAACTTTCTCGAAACGCCATTTTTGTCCTTTTTCTCCCAGCTCCCATACCAGTCCAAGAAAATTGTGATGCCAAATTCTTGTCCATAAATGCTTTCAGGAAAGCTCTCACACTTCCTCTCAGCTCTTTGTGATTGATTTTTCTTCCAAGAGATTCATAATCCTAAAGATTGATGGTCGCATTAAACAATAGTAAGTTCTTTCTTTTCTCAAGTCGTTATTTTTTAAAAAATTATTTCGGAAATAATGAACTTTGCATTTAGTTGGTATCTTAGAAGACCCTAATGAATCAACTTCGGTTAATCAGTTTTACAACCTACTTAATCTACGGCACTTTGTTGAGCTGAGCGACTGACCGATCAACGTGTTTGTGCTCATACTTTTGGTACTGCGCAAATCAAAAAGATGATGACAGTTGCAAAAATAGTGTAAACTTTTTACATAAAATAAAAAGAAGTCAACAGAGCGCCATCACAATTGATTCAATACTTTTCAGTTTTGTATCTCTTAAGTTTAATACAATACTGTTTTGTATCTCTTAATTTCCAGCAAATGAAGCACTTAAGACACTACACCGCATACAGTCAGAAGTGAAAAATAAATTCAAACTGGGAGATGCAGTTGTCAAGGAATTGAAAGTCAGCTCCCGGAGCTCAAACACTTTGCATCAAAAAACATTCCTCCATTGGAAACAGTCAAATCAAATCTTTCATTATACTCGCTGTATTACGCCGAATTAAGTGTGTAAAGACTTTGCGGCACCCATTTCCGCGTCATTGCGCCCTGGCTACACAGCTCCTTTCGAAGAAATGCCACAGCGATGGCGAGCCGTTGGCAACACTGTGCCCGATTTGACTGCCCCGAGATTTAAACCTCAGACCTCCCGCTCCAGAGACGAACGACCAACTGGCCTCCCCCTCTCGACCAACTGGCCGGTATAGCGGAAACAGTCGAACCAGCCAATTAAGAAATCCATTTATCTTCTATTGTGTAACGCTTACTTTAAAGTCATCGGTCAACGCTGTCAATTCTTGTTTTGTTGTGGCGGGAGAAAATGGCATTTCTGCTGTATTTTGGTTGTCTGCTGTGCAGTCTTCGAACATATCTTTGATTTTTACGAAGTCTGCAGCCAAATTGTAAAGAACACGTCCGTGCTGGCTGAGAACTTTCTCGATATTCAATATATTTCTTTGAATACCAATAAGCAAATGCGTACAATTTGTAATAGCATCTGCCTTGACAATTTGTTTTCGTTGTTTTGAATGAATTGGTGAACTTGGGTCAACAAATGAAAAGGACCTAAAAAATTTTTTTTTCGGTAATGAGTTCTGCTTAGCATCAATTTTTTTTAATTTCGTTTTTGCACACGCGCACGTTAGTACATGCGCTACATATTCGACTCAGGGACAAATTTTACTACATTTTATCAATTATTATCTATTTGATAATAAATAAAGCAAAGATTTAGAGGTAAATGGTCAAAACCTACTACTGTATTTTAACAACATAATTGCCGTCAAATCAGAGTCAAGTCTCAATTTGAGTTACTGCTCTTCAAGCTTCACCAAGGTTTGCCCATTAAACAAGAAGTCTACACACGAGACAAAACTGCTTGTTTTTTAACACTGTTGACTTACAAATACCTTTTGGGATAATTCTGTGATTGTTGTGTGCTGGTGCAAGGCTGTTGCAAAATTCCACATGACCTTTCCAGGGGAGGCACTGGGTCCTCAAAACTAATATCATCATCTTCGGGATTTTGCTCAGCAGTTGAATTTTCCGTTGATGACATGTGGAAAAATCCTTTTGTATATGCTTTATCCAGGCACCCTTGAAAAGTTTCTAAAAGTAAATGAAATAATTTAGTTTCAATTCTATTCAATCTAATGCTATGCAGCAATATTGTACTACAATATCACAATTTAATTTTTGTTTGCTTCAAAGCAGAATTACAAAATAGCCACTAAAATTTGGAACATATCTAGTGATCTTTGAGTATATAACTAGATATTTTTTCTGTATTTGTAATTCTGCATGCTTATGCAGTAGATTGATGAAAGATAGGAAAATAGCTTTTGTATGTACCAGTATTTGTCATTTAAATGATTTAGCATTTAATTGACAAAACTTTAGAGGGCACTTATCAGGATGTATTGCATGCAAAATTTTGTATATTTGAACTCACTTGAATCACATATCTCGCAATTACACAATTTCCAATTTTCTTTGGATTTGGCCTTTTGTTTGGCCAAAGATTGTATATTTTTAGGTGGCCAATGACAGTTGGTGTCGCCCACCATCCATCCTTTATAGACACAATCCGACGAACCATTGCTGAATCTTACAAAGACAAAATCTTTCATTTTACAAATACTATGACAATACATATATCTGAAACAAACCAAGGAAATGACAAAAAATCATCTTCGAAGGCGTCAAAAACTCCAATATTAGTAATAGCTCGTTCAATACTATTACTAATCAAATCACTGCAGCAAATTTGTGGCAGTTGCCAAGCAGAACAAAACAAAAGTTAGCTTCAGAAATGTATTTATGCTTGGCAATCAAAAATTTCAATTAAAATATCTGCACAGTCAATATTAAAAACAGATGAAATAATACAAACGAACTGGTAATAAAAACGAACCACTAACTTCTTAATTATTCATTTTAGACTGTTAATACCTTGAATACATACAACAGTGGTTCTCAACCGATTTTCACTTTCAGTAGCACCATACAATTACAAATTTTTTCGGCACCTACAGTCAAACCAAGGAGGAACTCCTACATCGATTCATTCAATGGTCGAATAATACACTTTTAGGTAAATGTAAAGTTTGAAATCAAAATGCTGCAGAGAAACCAATTTTGAAAAAACGATGAAATAAGCCATGTTCATGTTTTATTTTGAAATCCATATTGTTAGCAGTTTATTCTAAACGGGTCTGCAACATCCTGACGCAAGGAAACTTTCCACGGGAATCCTGACGCGCTAGCCCTAACATTCACCCTAACCTTAACATCAGGATGTTCATGGTATCAGAATTCCCAGATGAATAGTCTTGCGTCAGATCGGTTGCATCAGGATGTCCTGCTTCAATTCTAAATAAGCACTTATACTTATCAATAAGCAAGATGTTTTTTTACCAGCAGGGCCATAGCCAGTGCCGACCATCAGGCGGGTATCATATAAGTAAGCAAGGTCTTCGGTTTCGGCAGAATGTGATTTGGAGCCAAAAATGAGAGATCAAAAAAAAGGCCTTTAGATCCCGGAAAAAGCAGCACGATCGAGTAGTCATTGCGGCATTGAAAGAGCCTTGAGCCTGTCAATTTTGGCTACACATTTGCTAAGCCCCGCCTGGACCCCTATTGGCTACGGCCCTGTGAACAACACGTCACATCGGAGGTCCTTTGTAAAGTCTCATGCAAAAACATTTGCGATCTCAAGCACAGTGCTGGGAAAACTTTTTGACTTTAAACACCACAACAAGCTATCATATTCTATGTACTAGTGAGCAATAGCTTGTGAAGCCCTAGCAAATGCAGAGGCACTTTTAGTGGAGATTGAAAACCACTCATACACAATTACACATTTTTAAGAAGTAGGAACCCTGAAATAGACTATACAAAGGCTCTTAAACACATAACACAAACAAAACACAAGAAAAAAATAAAAACTTAATGAGTTTAAGCAGTCTACCCCCCGTGGTGATCTAATTTGACAAAACTTGCGAACAGAACCAATAAACTTTTTGTGATGGTGTAGCAAAACCAACACAACAAAGAGTGGGTTCTTTCACCATAAGTTCACTATGCAATGCCGAAAGGCTTGGGATACACTTATGTTCTTTTAAAAAGCAATTTCACAAAAATTTGTGGACTAAGTTTACCCGAAATCTAACAAGTACACCCACTAAAGCAAGAAAACATGACTAAAAAAGAACAAAAGCTGAAGTTTCAAATGTAAAAAATAGTCAAATTCTATAACATAGTAAACGAAACTGAAACAAATTTGTTGATTACTCTAGCTGGCTGTTTTCAATGTTTACAGATGAAACTGCTACATTAGGTAAGCAAATTAAAATCGCTTGCTTTTGACTCTGCGATCTTACATTGTAACAAAAGATAGCTTACAGAAAATAGTGAACGTCACAGCCTTGCAGATGATGCCCTAAAAAAATTACAAAATGCTTTTTAAACATTGTTGCATGAATTTACTACACATCTATGCTTTTAAAAAGTAGAACACAAGACAAACTAAGACCAATTAAGATCAAAAATTTGCAAAATACTAGGGGCAGCCAGTCTTAACAATTAGTTTAGTAGTTCTGATACACGATACAAGTAATCTATAGTGTCTGCCATCTATAAGGCATGGTTTAAAGTAATTGAGACAAACTTAGATTTGTAAGGAAATAAAGCAGATTTCTTTATGACATCATTAAACTCAATCAAGGTACAATTTTCGTTTAGCTCATCAACCAAAAAAATTCCAACTTTAGAGGAATGAATGGGGCGACTACAAAAGCTATTAACTGTTTTATACTTCTGCACCTCAAAGTAGTTTCTACCGTCAGCACTCTTGAAAATCCCAACAACCTTGGCAATTTTCTGATGATATTGAACTGTAGAATCAGCAATAGAAGCTACATTGATAATGCAGCCTGAAGAAAGCCTAGCCTTTCGGTAATGACAACATGCATCTATATCTTCACTTGACGACTCAACAGTGCTTTCAAAATGGACAAAGAAATTCTGCTTTAAACGAATTCTTTGTTTTATAATTATCTACAACAGTGTCATTACTATACCACACACGATTAGCAATCTGTTCCAGCGGCCTGTAGCCAGACTTCACAATATTCTTTAAAAGACCCAAATAACTTTCAAAAACGAAACACGAAACAGAATCCAAAGATCCATATTGCTCAAAATCTTCTACCAGATGAATTAAGCTATGGATATTGTAAGTGATAAATCCTTTGCCATACAAGGAAACACAGCCCTGACAAAAGTCAGTGAGTAGATTGGCACACAGAGGAATGTCATCATTGCAGCTGTCTGGTGAAAGTAGAAGTCGCATGGCACAACAATATTTCAAAAAATGTCTAAATTTAGCTTTGCTTAATACAGATCTTGATTTTAATACGATACCCTCATATAGCATAAATAATCGTAGCTCCGATGCTTTCCAAAATTTCAATTCAGATAACGGCCTCAGCTTTCTATTGAATTCAACTGGTACAAACTTTTTTGCCTCATGAATAGAACCGTTTAAAAAAGATATTGACCTAGAGGATAATTTTGCTCGATGTTGTCTGAAAAGAAATGAATTTATTCCACTACACCTTGTATTTGCAATGCAATTTTACTGAACACACATAATACAAGCATTCAAGACTTCACAAAAAAAAACTAAGATCTGAGCCTTGCTTTTTAAAAACCGGTTCCGTAATGAAACTTTATTTTTCCACACGATGACTAGCCATTTAACAATAACAGAGAAAAAAATAATAGATGTTCTCAAAAGAAATCGATTAAGCTATTACATCTGTTAATTTCATCACGAAAATATTGAAGTGAATCAATATTTATACGTCAAAAAGCATTTAATTAATGAGAATCAAAAACTAATCAGCGACGCCAAAAACCACTTACAATGTTTGAAGACAGTTAAGCACTGGGCTTAAGCAAAATCAGCTTTTATGCAACTTAATAAAAAAAAGATATATAAATTTCCCTTTTGCACCAACCTTTTAACTCCTTTCCACCAAAGCAGCAACCTTTTCATGCACCCTAAACAGCTTAGATGCATGTAATCTAATGTAAAACGTGTGACCATGCCGACTCCAAAATCTGCCAAAACAGATGCGCCCTTGTGATGTCTTTCATCCGTTTGTAACCGAAAATCATGATCAGTTCGGTGTGTGCAATTTGTTTGAAGCAAACAAACATGTCTTGACAAATTATCGTAGACACCAGTAACAGTGCGTTCACAACTTTTGTAACCAGAATGCAAAACAATTTTTTTCAATGAGCTTCGAGCTGGTGCATCACAACTAAATATCAAGCCATCATTTGCTAATGAACACTTAACCCCATTGCAATCCACACAACCAGACTGAAGGTCTCTAATATCATATAAAAATTGCCTCAGCAATATTTCTGGGAAAGGCATCTCTCTGTTTAATGACTGCTGCGAACTGTAGATCCCAGCACACAATGGTCGCATTTTAAAT
The DNA here is from genome assembly GCA_963965965.1 of Trididemnum nubilum. Taxonomy (NCBI): domain Eukaryota; kingdom Metazoa; phylum Chordata; class Ascidiacea; order Aplousobranchia; family Didemnidae; genus Trididemnum; species Trididemnum nubilum. Next base: position 52,450 of record CAWYPQ010000268.1, on the reverse strand, counting down.
CCAAAAATAGTAATTAAAATTGGATATAATTTAAAATCGGGAGAGTGCCGAAAAAGTGGCAAGCCATCAACATTAACAATAAGAAAATAATCAACTGTTCCAGTATTATCTGAAGAACCGTAAATATGAAACAATAACTTTCTTAAACATGTTGTCCAGTTTGGAAAATGAACATACCGACCATCTTGCATAGGCTCGAACAAAAATTGTGGGTTTGGCAACAATGTTTTGAATGATTTGGGTAGTTCATTATGAATAAAATGTAAGCCTACTAGAAGCCTAGAAATAGAAGATTTTGGGACATTAACTTTATTTATAGCCCAATTTTTTATTATTTCTGTAATGGTAGGGTTTTTAACTGGCCTCTCTTCAATTTCTGGTAATGCAAACTCGTTTTCATCACATAAAATTTCTGGAATTAGTGATTCAGAAATAAACTCATCTAAACTTATTACACTGTTACTGCTAACTTGATCATCACTGATATCATGATCATGCATTTGTCCAACATCGAATTCAGGAGGACTAGAGCCAGTGCAGAGTAGTCCTTGTTGCTGACCATTAGCATCAAAATTTTCAGATCTTCTCAAACTGCTGATTTCATTTGATCCAACATGCCTGGAGATAGCAGGAATATTTCTCAATGAATTTTTTCGTCGCCATTTTTGTTGTCTTGTAAGCAAATTGTAGGGCTTGTAGTATGATCTTTTTGATCTAAGTTGTGACATGCTTTAACTATACCAAACTGCAATCTTAAAATTTTTAACTACACCAGATTTAGGTCAATAGGCTTTCCAGACTAAACCACCAACAAGCAAAATCTAAAATTTACGCCAGAGTTCGATTCTCTTTATCGATGCAAATTCCAGAAGTACATGTAAATACTTAAATATATTGTTATTACTGTAAGTAAAAAATGTCCTCTGTTTGTGTTGAATTCATGCTTGTCCAGTAATAGTAAAAAACCTAATAGCTAACAATTTATGATGGAATGCTTGAAGTTAGTGGCCAGGTGGCTTAAGCAAACAAAGCAAATTTTAGGAGGTGAGAATTTTTAATCAGAGATAGCTTTGAAAATCCTCTGTGATGATTTTCGAATACGAGTGAGCAATAATGTGGCATGAACTAGTGTCTTACTGACAAGTTATTACATGTTTAGTCACTATTTTAAGTACCACTTTTTTTAACCGTTTGTGGCATTGCCAATTTTCAAGCATGTGACTATGCTCTGTGTAATCACATAGGCCTAAATTTATTTCGAATCTGCAATGATTTATCACTGTAGTTTTTTAATTTCCATTAACTGTATGATTAATTCGCTATGATTCAATATTTTAAGGGCCACAACAGAGACAATCTTGGCTTTTCTCAGGGGAGGGAGGGGAGAAGGCTTGATAACTATAGATCAGATACCATAAAAACATCAATCAAAACTTTGTGCATAGAAAAATAAAGTCATATTTGAACATTCTCAACATTACAAAATATTTATGTACCGGTATGCAAAATTGCCATGCAAGGTAGTTTTTTACTAATTTCTAAATTTGTAAAGCAATAAATTCAAACTCTGTGGCAGAACAACTTTTTTTGGTTTTATTCTAACATATTGAGTTGATGTTTAAATACTTTTTCTGAAGGTATCGTTCTGGAAACCCAAGCCAAATGACATGTATGTCCAAAATAGTAATACTAGAAAAATTTTCTGGCCGCACACAATTTCCTTATACAAATGTCGCTTGTTTGATAGGTTAAACTGAGAATCAAACAGTTACACTCTGGCTTTAATGCTTGCTATGAGCACATGAGCTTGTTGACTAACGATGTACTCAATGCATAAACAGTGAAGCATCTTTGAATTGCATCCCAGATCAACAGTACAGAGTACCAGCTGCTAAAAAGGCTTGCAGATTTTGGTCAAAAATTGTTACGGTGGTGGTGAACTGTACAACATTAAAATATATTAGCATACTCCAATTAATATTGAGCTACGGTGACAAGAGTGCTGTAACATCATCTAACATTGTAGAACTGCCACAACTTTGAAACCAGTTGCATGTCTCTAGTTATTGCGAGCATGAGTTCTAATCCTACCTGTAGTCCTTTTTCTGACAATTAACCTGAGGCAGACTCAGTTTACGACGTTTTACTCAGTTTAGTACTTTTTCCGGTATCATTTGTACATTGTACAAATAAAACAACGCTATCAAAAAGATTTCTTTATATTAACAGATTAAGTCCCTTTTTGATTCAATACTTACATAATCAGACAATGGAAGTGGCTATTTTGCCTCTAGAGGCAAAATAGTGTTTTTCCTCTGTTTGGGTTAGGGTTAGCATTAGGCTTAGGGCTATTTTGGCACTTGCGGCAAAATAGCCGCTAGGACTATTTTTGCCTCTAGAGGCAAAATAGCCACTGCCTACACAATATTGGAAGCTAGAGGCATCTGCATAAGAATGCATTTGCACTACTCCTTAATTTTAATTATCTCCTCAAAAAAGACAAACACATGACTAATCAAAGATTATTCAAAGTAAACCCTCAAAAAGTATTGCCCAAATAAGCAGTAGGCCTAAGTGTAAAGTTTTGCTCCTCAACCTGTCTATTTGCTAAACCATAGGCCTACTGTACCGTACAAAGAAAAATAATTTACAGTGAAAGTTTTAGAAATAATGTATCTCAATAAAAAATCTAGTAATAAGTTGCACTTTGCACAAATTAACTTTTAGAGTTTTTTTTAAACCTGCAAATACTAAGATAACGTAGGTAACCTTAATAGCCTACTTATTGACTTACAAAATCTTTGCCAACCTGGCAGTCCACACTTTTCTATCATTTCAGATCTGCAGTACCCTTGGTATGATAAGTCTTGAATTGAATAGGCCTATTCTGACTTTTCTTGCCTTGCTTTTTAATTGATCGATCTACAGGCCCAGTAAAAATCGTCATAATACATGATGCTTGTGCCAAAATTCTACGCATTCACGCGCACGCTGTAAAACAAAACTTTATCAACAGTACAGTAACTTAACTAAAAAATAATACCGCGCAGAACTCTTGGGAGTTGTAAAGATTATTATTCTTCTACGGTCGTTAACTACGCCTCACAGACTACGCAGAACTGTAAAAGCTACGTAATACTCAGTAATTCAAAACTTTCAAATATTCCGCTCTCTCCAAAATCAGTGAAGCATAAATATTAACTTTTGTAATTTTATATTTGTTTGATATGATGAGAGGGAGTCCGAAATTCGAGCATATAAGTAATAACAAAAATTTTAAAGCGATCCAGAGCCAAAGCATTATATTTTGGATGGCATCCTGTATATTCTTGGCTGGATTCCCGAAAAATGCCAGTACTGCAATTGCCAGTACCAAAATTCCAGAACTAAAAAATTCCGGTTGTAGAAAATGCCAATATTGAAAAATGTCGTCCTGGAAAATGGCGGTACTGAAAAATTCCAGTATAGTTGAAAAAAGCCAGTTCTGGAAAAAGGCGGTAGGCTACTGGAAAATGCTGGTACTTATTGTTGCCCTTTTAAACATAATAACTAAAATACTGAATTTTTTTCAAGCTGGTTGGAATTTTTGGGTGAGAGTTTGTTTAGAAGCATTATAATTTATCCTTTAGTGGTAATAAGGCCCTTAAAAAAAAAGATAAGCAAGAAAACGGAAAAAATTTTTAATCGGCAAGACTGAGTAGCCTATACTGCAAATTTTCAGTTACAGCATTTCCAGTACCGGCATTTTCCAGTACAGCATTTTCCAGTAGTGCCATTTTCCATTACTGGCCCTTTCCAGCACCGGCATTTTTCAGTCGGCTACTGGCATTTTTTGTAACGGCGTTTTCCAGCCATAGGTCTACCAGGCATTTTCCAGCACCGGCACTTCAGTACAATCATTTTACAACTCCCTTCTTGGTTAATATTGTAATAAAAAAGAAACTGATAGTCCGCGGCTAAATAACAAGGAGATAATTTCGCAATAAACTTAGTTTCCGTTAGTTCGAGAATAACGTTTGGATGTCAAAAATCGTAAATTACGTATATATGACCAGGGCCTGTGAGAGGGGGGTTCAGGGGGTACATCGTACCCGGGTCCGGGATCAAGGGGGGGGAAGATTCAGGTTTCCGCGTCAAGTTTTGGTATCGCACCATAACACCGTAATCAAACTTGCCTACAGCAAAAATATCAGTCAGTCTATTCACTATTGGTAATTGGTCACTGTTTTTGCTACACAGCCTTTAGGGCATCCAATAGTGGCCGATTTGATTAAAAAAAAGGGAAAATGTATCAAAAGTCATACACTTGCACCGAAATTAACGTTTTGTTGCATTTCTCTGACTTGAAAGCCTTAATTCTGCGGTATAACAATGTACGAGGGCCCACATTTCCAGAGATCCAAAAGCAGTTTGGATCATACTATACTACTATTGTACTATACTACATACTATACTACTATCATTAAGTAACTCACTCTATCTGTATGAATTTAATAGGTATTTGGATTTGTGAAGTCTATGATTGCAGACGACTTCTTAAAACTTTTATCAGTAAAATACTTGGATTTGCAGTATTAAAGTCGCTATATTGCATAATATTGTGTCAATATCATCATCCCCCATCTCACATACTTTCTTTCATGTATATCACGCGTTTTCTGCTTGTCAATTTAAGCAATTTTGGTCTGGGATGTTGATCAAATGCTGTATTTTACCCTCGAGAAACATAAAAAGTGCTAAAGCTTGCAGGGTTCTACCCCGGTTCTGGCTGGGGGAGCTGACAGCGCACCCCCAGATCCCCTAACTGGATTTAAACAAGTTTTATGTCTAGTTGTGTTTTTCATACGTCATAACTGTATGCCAATATCGTTATCCCCTCACTTTTAAATGAAGATCTACACCCATCGGACAGAAAATGATTCAACGGCATGGGCCCCAATAAGGCTTGGAGGGCCCAATAATATTTGGGGGCCCGATATCGACCTTCGTACCCCCTGGAAAATTTTCTCTCTGAGGCCCTGTATATGACACTCCAACAGTAGCGTACGCAGGATTTTCGAAAGGAGGGGGGGCAGGAAATTCAGAAAATTTGAGAACAATGAAGATCAGAATGAAAATTTTTCAGCCCAAAGCCAAGTCCGTTTTCCTGCCCAGAATTAGGTGAAGAGCAATAAAAGGTCTTCGCTAAAATTTAGTCCGGTTTTTGGCCAAAAAATTTGGCGAAGGTCAAACCAAAAGGTCTTTGCACACCGTTTCTGTGCTAAAACCCTCTGATCAAGTTATAAAGGGGGGGGCATGCTGCAATTTTGCATACTATTCTATGCTTAGCATACTATCCTGGCGACCAGAAGGGGGGGACCATGGCCCAATGAACTCCCCTAAATACGCCCCTGTACTCCAACCACAGTTTTCTCTAACAGTAATAAATTATCATATTATGATTAACTTGACCTCGAAATAAAGTATAAAAAAATAATGCACGACCTCGAAATAAGTTCGGAAGAACAAATTTATGTAAGTAGGTACGAAACGACGTATTAAACGTATGAAAGAATTAAACATTTGAAAAAATAGCCTATGAACGAAAATAAATTTTATAATTCTGACCTCACCACTTTTTTGGCATTTAGCTACATTCGCCGGTGGACCAATAGGTCTATATTCGGCCGAGTTTAAAAGGCAAAAATAAAACAAGCATGATACAAAGATAAATGTTTAGACTTGGCCACGTTGCAGTAACAAGGTTAAAACAATTTTGACCCAAACATAATCATCACTACTTGGCCGAGATGAAAAACGCAAAGATAAATCAAGTATGGACCAAACTTGATCAAGGATAACCCAAGGATATTTTCCGACTGGGTGGTAGGGGATGCCCAAAGCTCTTTTCGAAATACCGCAAGGCTAATCCAAGACATACCACAAGACCCATCAGAAAATTCCTCAAGCTCACCAGGAGACACCTCAATAGGCTCATGAGAAAGATGCCTCTGGACTCATCTGGATACACCATTTGGCTCATCAGTAAATACCACGAGGCATATCAGGAGATATTATACTATGCGTTGCATATCACTAGCTACTGCTAGGCTTCTCAGAATACACCGTTATTAGTTCTAGAAAATCATCAATAATTTCTTACCATGTATCCAAACTCGATGTCTGATATTTGCGCTTGTCGAACTGACCACAATGCCCAGAACAAGTGTGAGAGAAGAACCATCCTAGAAAGAGACGAAATATTAGAGCTTATTCTGATGCTTTTTTAAGCAAACTTTAAATGCTCAGACCCTAAAATAGGTTTTCAATTGCTTTTTGTAGAAATCCAATATTAGGTCATTAACACAATTAAATTAGCTTGAAAATGAACTAATTTAACACTATAAATTAGAGGATTAGAGTTGAAATCACTCGACTTTGTCGGTGGTTTCTTGCATTCTTATTGCTTATTGGAAGTGAAAGGTTTTAATCAAAAACTTTATTGATGAAAAAATTTAGCACTGAAAGAGCGATGCGTTTGAAAAGTGTCCTGCTTTTTTAATCTTTTTTTGATCTCTTGCCCAGTATGCAACGCCGAAAGTTTTAGATAATCAGAAAAAAAATGAATGAAACTTCAAACAAAATACTACTTTATTGCCATGTCCATGTAGCAGTAGCCTATTGTATTTGTATGTCACATCGTGAACTAACTTTTATGTTTGATTTTTGACGATAAGCAAAAATTAGCTTTGTATTTGAAGTGTAAATTATTAAATGAGCAATTTACATAATCTCAGGCGTGTAGCCAGAAATCTGCAGTGTGGAGAGGGACTGTTTTGGGAGTCTGGGGATGAAGGGGTCTGGGGGCGGAGCCCCAAGCGCTCAAAAATTTTGTACCTCTTTGGCAAAAATAACTTAATTTTATGCCTAATTTGATAAAAATTGATGCTCATAGAACGAGGCATAAAAATTAGTAATGCAAAAAATGATTATACTAATTGCACAAATAAGCTATATGGGAGGTGGCTGATGGTAGAATTTCAGTTCTCTTATTTACAAGCTGGTAAATCATAAAATTCTGTCACTTCAATAAAATTCACAAGGAGTCATCTATTCAACTATATTTTATAGACTTATAGAGAAAGATAATGGAGGGGCGGAGGGCTAACGGAACGAGATTTGAGAAAGGTGATTGGTAATTGAGTAATACTGAATAGCACCCTCCCTCCATTCCCGAGCTTAAACATTTTTTTTCAATGAAAGCTAAGTTAAGCATTTTTCAGCACGCTATCAAATTTGATTCCTTAGCTTTGACCATTTTTTGAAATTTTACTGATTTGTGAGTTCTATTTTTGACAAATCAGCCTCCCCTAAAGAAATGATCCAAAACAAGGCTTTAAATCGTTTTCGAGTCTATTCCAGTGCAAAAGGCAGTCTCAAAAGTGCTAAAAACATGATATTTTCCTTATTCTGCATTTTGGTCGACAGGCCAATGGGGGGGCTATTGACCCCTCCGCCCCCTGGCTACGCTACTGCATTATCTGATGTGCATAGAAGCTTCAACCTTACCATGTTGTTGAATAAACAAAACGTTAAGATGCAAAGCATAGCCTACCAGTACAACCAACCCCTAGCAATCTGTGATCTTCAATTCTGTTTACTTGAAAATACATTGAGTCTAAGACCTTGTACAGGAGCTTATCAGAAAAAGAAAGGCATGCAATAAAACACAAGTGTACTTTGTATATTTAGTAATGTGTTGGACTTTACCATAAAAAATTTGGATTTTTGGATACCGATATAACGCAATTTCATCGATTTCAAAAGATAAATAAAAAAGATAACAGGAGGTGGCGTAAAATTATTTTTTACAGCTATCCCGCAAAAGAACTTTAGTTTAATCTTTTTTTTTTTTGTTCCTAGCACGTTCCAAAGCCCTTCACATTTAATTGCTGTATTTCTACAAGTTTTCCTGCCTTTCTCAAACAAAAGTAATAAAAACATCAATCTACAAGTCTACGCGAAGTTCTGAAAAACGGAAAACAAACCCACAACACTCAAGTGTGTACGAAATTGTAATTGAATCACGGAAAGCAGAAGCAGCCTCAGCATGAGAAACGGCTATAAACGAAAAATATTGTTTGAAACGGTTTGAAATACAAGTTTTGGTTTTATTTTGAAAACCTAGCCAAACCATTTCAAGCAAATTTTGCTATTTTGTGGAAGCTATCTTGTCACAAGCTGAAATTCTACAAAACCATTAATCAACAACTAAAATTTGAAAGTGAATACTATGTTACATAAATTAAAGTATTAAGCATACGATGCAATTTTGTTTAAATAGAGAATCGACGGTACATAAAATTGTATCAAATTGTACAACTTCTGCTTTTGCTGATGTAAAGATATTTATGTTGCAAGCAATGTTATAATAAGGGTAGTAGCTGCAAAGTGAAAAATCACCAATGTCTTGAAGAGCTTGCAAAGGTTTGCAGCACACAAACGCTATCTATAAGGTACAAGTCTTATAAGATCTTCGGACACCTCAGAGCGACGGTATCTTGAAGGAGACCAATGTCGATCCCCTCGATATGATTGACTTCATTGACCTGGGGAAGAAATTTCATAGCACATGCCCTTTCGGGCATTGCGTGAAATATCATGAAAAGCCCTAGTGTACGGCCTATGATCAGCTATTACAAAATTACAAGCAATATCATAGCATAAATCACAGATGCATTTTAATGATCAAGTTACTTGTACCAAGATCTATAGCACCAACAGAAAAAAGAAGCTTAATGAACAAGCAATAAGGATTACTGTGTTCATCATACACTGCTCACTATTTCCGTGTTCAAAAACATTGCTCATTCTATTCTTATTGCAAATAAACATATCGAGCAAAGCCACTCTTTATCAACTTATAGTGTCCGCTGTAACAAGGTTTTATGAAACTATATGCTTTTCTTGCAAAATATGTACAGATAGGCAGCTCCGACAAGAATCAAAAAATTTCGCGCCATACAAACTTATGTAAAAATAAGCAGTTTAATTTTGATCACATTGTGGGATTTAAAAACTTAGCGGAGGTTATCAAATTCATGACGATTCTTGCTATTTTATCAGATGCTATTGGCATGTGAATCTAAATTAATAACGAGGCTAATATATCAAGTACAATATCAGTTATAATTAGTTCTGAACTTCAAATAAAAATATTTGAAACAATCCGAATAACATATTTTCCAACGATTGCAGTTAACTGACTTGCTTTTTAAAACTGCTGATCAGAGAAAGTTAAAAGATCTCTTTTTTGCGGATTACTTTATTAGACCTCTATTGTTTAATAGTTTAATTGTCTCTGCTTTAACAACTTACCTTTAATCACAAATTAGCATTGACAAACGCACGACTGCTTAAAATCTTCAAAATCAAAACAAAACCTACCTGTTCGTTTCTTTCGATACAAATTCTAGACTCCATTTAGGGTCATTTTTTCGAGATGGAAAATGCTTGTACATCGATTCCAAATACGATTCAATGAAATTTATCTGAACAAATAATTAATTTGCTGTTTTAATCTACTGTGAGTAAACTTTACATATTTGCAGCACTTTCTGCATTTCCAATAATCTTATTTTTGATTAATGAAACGGCTTTGTCCTGTAGACACGAAATGACTTTTCGGTGTTCGAAATAAGCTGCCGCTTTTCTTCCGATCTTGACTCACAGTATGAGTCATAGTAGACTTTCTATACTTGCTTTTTAAGTAATATCTTTGAATACCATTTTAATTCTTTCGACCAATATGGGGAACGAACCAGCGGCATCACTACTGCAGTGACGATTGGTGGCAAAAGTTTCGGGTATTCATCTAAAAATTTAGTATTGCGTCGTTTATTTTCGTACATGAAGTAATTGCGCACCAGGTCTACGCGTATAGAATTATGTCCATACGTATAGGTGACATTGGTATTTATACTGTGTTTGTACAGTACTTTTTAACAGTTAAAATTGAAAGACAAGTTTGACTGGGGGGAGTAGCAAACACGTTTGGGAGTAAAAGTTTTGGCTCAAATTGAGGGTGGCGGAGCTAAACTTAATTTTTTCTCGTCTCGCTCCAGCTGTTGAGTGAAATGAGTACAGTGGAGGTTTAGAAAAACGAAAAAGATAAACTATAACTTCAGTAATGTGACACTCAATTCGAGCAATTGATTAAACTTTTTAACACGCCTTTACCGCATGCAGTGATCAGTTGCCTATAAAAAAGCAAAAAAATAGTACAAGCTGAAACTGCTTTGGCCGTTTGATTATCAATTCAAACAAAACTGTTTACTACAAAAGGGCAGAGCACTAAAATCGACAAAGTTTCAGAATTATTGTGTAGATGCAAGAAATTCATTCAAAAATAAATTCCGTTCGCCTTTCCGTTAAAGCAAACTTTGTTATGACTGAATTCTGAAAAGATTTGGTTTTTATGACTTCTGTCAGTAAACGTGTCTCTCGATGGATAGAAGGCCTCAATCTGAAACTCTGCCCTGTTCCATTTTATTTTGCGAAAATGATTTGATACGTTTTTAGAAAGAAAACGATCTTTCAACGGGTTTGGGTCTACCTGCAGCAACGATTGCTTTTTTTTTCAAAAGTTTTTTGAGTGAAGGAACATCCCACTAAACTATCCACAACGTTTGTTGCGTTATATTGGTGTTGTAATTTGCTTTGACGAATTTTGAAGTTTTCCTCATAGTGGGTTGTTTTTGCTAAAAAACCTTTCAAGTCGTTTACTGTCAATTTTTTGATACGGAGAAAATATTATGGTGTTTTAGGGTGGTTAATTAAATTGACAGGTCTTTTACTATCGATCTCACAACCACAGGCGCAGGCAACTAAAGGCAAGGTAAGCAAGCTCACTACGTGAAAACCTACAATGACGTCAATCGTGACGTTTCTGCACGTGACCAAATTTGATTGGTTAATAGAGAGGCGGGGCGTTACATGGTTTCACTTTGCTACGCCATTTTGGGTTTTCACTACCTCGCTTTGATACCTTCTAGCACAGCCAAGCTACTGCACAACGACTGCATATCAACCGTTTAGCGCCACAATGCCGAAAACTCAAATAACTGACTGCCTGTCACCAGGTTTCGCCAACTGCTACGCAGAATACGCTTTGCTTGCAGCCAACTAGCTATGAAAGCAACAATAGCTAAAATATAAAATATTTTTTAAAAGGTATTATATTACTTTGGGTAAATAAAGATGAGATGATTTTGTTTGGGTATTCAAAGAATACTGCGATGCCCCTCACCGATCGTCATTACTGTGAAGTAGACAATCAATTGCTTCTTTTTTGGTACACAGCTTATACTCGTTTGCAGTGAGTTTATCACGAAACAATATTTTAATTTTTTTGTCATCTTTCGGTCAAAAATGCTTTCGATTCAGACAGGCTTGTACAATAATTATTATACATTTTACTGCAGTTTTGCAAGGTACAATTTCGTGACCATGCATTACATAATTTGGTGACAAAACGTTTCACGTACACAATCGCCAGCTTTAGCTTTATAAAGGTCAATACTGCCAAAAAATGATTCATACAAAATTTTGACGAAGTACTTTGCAGATGTTTAGAAATCTGTAATCCTGCGTTTAGAAATTCAATTGCGCTAGTTCAGATTGCATATAAATGCTGCACTTATGACATTAATTCGTTTTTCTATGATTCATACTCATACTGCTAACCTGGATGCGTAAAAATAAGGTCAACTCAAGCTGGAATAAAAAAGGCGTCAACCAAGCTGGAGTTAAAATGGCAAAATTATGATTGAATGATCACATAGGCGAGTTTTCAGTTCATAGGCTCATTTACTATTGTAGGGGTATTATTTAAAAGAATCTCAAAGCAAACACTTTTACCTGTTGTTCTTTGTTTGGAAAGTTTTGTGGTTTGGATGAAAAGAAAGGCCAAGTTGGGTGGCTATAATCGTACATCCACTCGCAAAAGTGATTGCCGATATCAAATCCTCTGCAATCATCAAGCGCTGCATTAAATAGTTGTAAAGAAAAACTGTCGTTTGCTTTTATCACCGTGCAATGTTCGACTTCAGCTGCCATCTTTTTTGACATTTCTAAAAACCCTACACCCTAACAACAGTCCATACTGTTGGATTGAAAAGAGGGACAGTGATTAATAAATACTGCAGAATAAAAATCTTGGACTGCAGCGCATTCCTCTCGAAAGAATTAAGAATTCAAGGAGAGTTTATTTCCTGCTAAAAACTGTCCTTGCAGGCAATCCTTCACATTTGACTTTACGAATATTTTCATGATTGTGTTATCTACAACAAATTCTCTTCAGATGCTGTGCTATATGAAGCACTATCATCAGCCGCTATTAACTGGTTAATAAGTTATTGTAAAGTATTTACATTAGCTGCTTGACGATCGAGCTAATATTTGTAACATGATAATTAACACAAAGAGAAATGGCAGATTACACAAACGTGAACCTACTGAGTTCAGTTTAGCTCTGGTTTGCACAACTGATCCAAACTGATTTGGCTCTTACCTGTAGTTGTAACTGCTGTATTCGAAATCGATCATTTGAACTGGATTACCATGTTCGACGTCATTCGAATATAAAAGATTACCTATCACAAAATAAATGAGGTATCACATGCTTGGTCTAAAGTTAAGGGAAAAGCTAGAGATGGATTTAGATTTTAAAACACCTATGAGAGTTTATAATCAATAATCCCATCTGAAGTAACTTTGCTGTATTAAACAGAAAAATTGAGTTCAAATCTGCAAAAACTAATGATGCTGGAACACCCGGGTCTTGAACAGGGCCTGGGTGTTCGTGTCCTGAACAAAGCTTTCTGGAAGGATAAGTCCAATTTAAATGAAAACCTTTTTTTGGTCTTCTTACATAAATTACTGCTCGCTTGAGATGTGCTTCTATTTGTTTCAGATCTGTCCCAGGGCCAGAAATTTCTCTCACTGGCCCTAGTCCTGAAAACTTCTGCCTTTATTAATTTGGTGTTACGTAAGCCTCCGAGTTCGTTGCCATCCCTTTCACCAATGTTCTGTTCAAGAATTTTCTAAATATCTGCATGACGTGAAGGATGAAAATGTAAACAAACTTACCTTCTTGAACGTCATTGTGACAAAACACAACGACGGCGTTCGTTTCCAAAATCAACCGTCTGGAATTCAAAATTAAATAGTTAAACTAAGTTCAGAACTATTATTAAATCACATTGGATTTCAAAGTTCTTTGAAACTGCATGAATGTGAACAAACACACGGTCAAAAGATTTCTAAAGGATCTATTCTATACTTATTGTGCGCAGAAGTTCAACTCCACCCACTATATAGAGTTGAAGTATTTACAAATACCGAATTTTCGATGAAGTGGCAGAAAAACGTGTTTACATTGAGTGAAACCTGTTTTAAAGAACCTTTTGATTAGGAAACGCGTCCTAAAGAAATATTTTGACCTAAAACCATTTTAAAATGAGCCGAATTAGTTAAAAGTGAAAACTAATTCTTATACTAACCAACACCAAAAAGTTGACAACGACGATTTTCAATTAAAAGGATAGAAACATAGCGCTGCACCAAAACGCGTCACAAGTTGACAAACGAATGCGTACGAAGAGATGCACAATCAAACCCTTGGCCGTTTTTTTTAACCAACATCTTCCGATTGCTGTTGCGCTTGAGTTTAAGAATGGCGCAGTTGCAGCGAGAATTTTGTTGCAGTCGAACTTCTGAACTCTTGCATCAAGGTTATGAGATTCATCAAACAATATCAGAAAAAATTTTGGAGTATGGAAACTGGATTAGGAAGAGTTTTGCCATGAAAATAGACGCAAAACAGTTTTAGTGCATTTTGAAGTAATAATTCGACTTATACTGGTTATTATCAATCTTCCTAAAATGGAATTTACAGTATTTGGTAAAAACTTGTCAAAAAAAAGGCTTTTAATTCGTGTTCAATTTTTCTTGGTATCACGGTTAATTGGTCCTACTTATTCTACTTACGTAAGATATTCTACTTCTTTTGCAATATCGTATGCTAAGAGCTCTTCAAGCAGGTGCTGTTTGTGTTGGTCTTTGAATTCTGCTGTTTTGGTTTTGTCCAAGTATCTGTAAATGGCACACATACAGGGAGTTAGTGCAGCAAGATTTAAAGGAAGTTACTGCAACCATGAACTGCTACGGAAAGAGTTTTTTTCTGGTGAAATCAACTTCATTAATGACTCTTGGATTCTCTGACACGAAGCAAATTACCGGTTGGAGGAAGGAGAGATTTTCGAATCTCTATCGACCCGCGAAAATTTAGCAGAGACTAAAATAAAGGTCTTCACAACACGGGGGACCCTTTTTTCAAGCTTCAGTTAAGTTTAAAAGTTCTCGTAGCTTGGGATCAGAGGCAAATATCCCGGTTGCTTTCCGTTAGGTCTACTACTGATCTAATGTGGAAACTACCGTGACCACTTATTAGATTACTAGAATGTTCTTTGTACGTATGGCATTGTTTTCAACGTTGCAATATAAATGGACTTCTAAAACTATTTAGAAGTTCGTGCAGCGTGGCTCTAAACATTTTTATGTTTTTATGGAAGGGTTTTCACAGGTTTGTTGCCCTGAGTAAAAAATACCTTGACGTTAATGGCTTTTAACCCTATCTGGACTGGGGGGGGCTACATTTGCACGCGCTTTTTTTAAACGCCTATTGTTTTAAAGCTACTTGAAGATAGTCAATCAGATTCCTTGACTTTTTAAGTTAATAAATTCTGCTTCCATTGATAAAAATTTCAAAATTTTTTACGAACTATAAAGCGAGTTATTAACTGTTAAAGTCAGTACATAGGTCAAGTTCTGGTTTTCGTAAATAAAGAGAATAGGCGAGAATGAGCCACGCATGCTTAGCGACGCATATCGAAATTATGCGTTCTGAGTGAGTCATTGAAATTCTCGGCCGTCAGTCGAGCGCGGAATGGCAAGGCGCTATGACGAATAGCATTTCGTCATAAAAACGGCTGTTATGTTGTTCAGAAAAATCTTATTGATCGTAGCAAAGAATCTTTTACAACTAAGTGAGATCATCAATCAAACAAGCAAAGAATTTGTGTTTCCATATCACGGTCTTTCTGTCGCCTGGTCAAAGTTTCATTTTACTGTTTGTATTACAATTCGTGCGTACAAATTACAAAACCAACAAAATAAGTTCAATGTTACAGTTTTATTGTGCTTATTGTTATTGAGGTAACGCTTTTTGAATATGTTTGAAAAACAAAACCATAGTTTCGACTCAATGGGCCAATTATATTTAATTTTTCCTATTGCTGATTTATGTACTGCATATTGCACAAGTACGTGGTACAAATGGTACATACAGCAGATGCAAAGCTTGAGAGCTGTCAATCGAAAGGTAGTTGCTGGCTTCGAAAATGGTTTCTTTTATCGCGTTTTGATACGTATTGGCTATTGCAATATTTACGCCGCATTTTAATCAAACAATTAATAGACAAATAAGCAACTTTGACCAGCTATGTCTTACGCCAAAAGCGTTTATATATTTTTTTCTTGGTTAAAATGCTGTTGCCACTGCCGAAGTTGCGTTTTTTATATGCACTTATGCAAATTGTGTTTCAAATAGGTGGGTTTCAACTTTCAATATTGTATTTTTAATAACTTTATGATAAATTTGACTGCAAGATGGTTTCGATACAACGGTGGAAAAATTACAGTGCTTTTTTTTTCTACATTTTTCAAAAACGCGAGACAAGATTTAGATAAACTCTGCAATTGGGATAATGCCACTAAAATTAAAATAATGTGCATTTAATTGCAGTATATATATTTTTGCTGCTGCTGCGCAAAAATTGCGAAAATCAGGGCGCCACCAGAATTTTGCTAAGGGGGCTAGAACCCTCGGTTAAAATTGTCTGCATTCCAAAGTGGGGGTGTGGGAGCCTAGCCTACAGCTTCTTGAAGAGCCATCACAGCCCACAGCAAACGAAGTGGGTACTTGCCGAGAGTGAGGGGGCACTAAAATAAACTGAACTATTAAAATTGATCTCGCACAATTGAAAATTAAGTGCAATTCACAAAATATTGTGTTTATGTTTAAAAAAAAGGCATATAAGGCCGATAGCGTTTCTTAGCTTATCGGTTCTGGTCCTTAATTGCTTGAAAAATTTATTTTCAATGGTCACTGTGACCTAAACAAGCTTGAGTATGCTCTAAAAACACAAAGAGCTAGCCATTAAAAAAAAAAAAAACTAACTATTTTATCAGTCGACATCTGTACACTCCTACACACTAGTAAACATTTTGAACCAAGATTTTGCTAAAGGGGGAAAAGGAGCTTGAACCAAAAGTTGAAATTTTTTGCTTGATAAATGCATCAATTTCATGTCCAGCTAAGCAAAATGATGCAATTCAAAGGCATCATAGACGGGGGTTTGGGGGTGAAGCTCCCAGCCGCTGGAAGATTTTTTTTCATTTTTTGAGAAAAATAGCCATTTTAACGCCATTTAGATCACATATTGCACGTTTTTAAAGCTATTTGAAAGAAATAAATTGCTAAGCTTTGGAAGCCAAATGAAAAAATTAAATTATCCAGTCCATTCAGCCCTTGCTTTACTTACAGGTCAAGTCCAAAGCACATTTAAACGCCTGCATTTTAAGGTTAAAGTTACCTAGTGATTTGGCTAAGGGGGGGAGGGGGAGAGAACCCCTTGGTTGTACCACTATCCCTAAACGTTTAGCGACCTGATGTGCATTCCGACCCATGGTTTGAGAAACATTGACTTTAGGCTTAGAATTCTTTAAATTGCATATAATGCAAACACTCGTGGTTTTGAAATTGATATGAATAGCCTAATTCATGACCTAATGGGTTCAGAGGTATAAACCGTGATTGCTAAAGCTGGTATTTGAAACTTGAACCACAATACTTTTAATATTCAAAAACATTAATTTACTGCTAGAGTGCAGATAAGATTGAACGTTACCATTCCTTTTTCACATAATAGTTAGTTGTCTTTTTGTAACGTGATGTTCTAAACAAGTATCTTTAGTGAACCAAAAGGGGGGGCACAAGCAGCCGTTAGGAGGCATGGTTTGGCCACTTGGCAATATTTGTAATTTTCCAAAATAAGTATTAACGCTATTTCGATGACAATTCGCTAGTGTGTTGAGCCATAAGCAACTAATCTTGTAAAGATTTGGAAACTTTTTGACAAAATTATACTACCGATAGCCGATTCAGTTCCCTTTATACTTTTTTGTCAAAAGAAATGGTTCAAAGCACGTTTAAAAGCATGCATTTTTGAATTAAATTTCCCAAGTGACTTGGCTGAGGGTAAAGGCTTCAGCCCCCTCAGCCCCCACTGGTTACGTGGCCGCTACTGGTCAAAATATAGTAGAAATTCAAAGCCACAGCATTCAATTAAGATTAGAAACAAATTGTTACATACTACTGCGGCAAAGATTCGCTGTACATTACTTTGCGATAATTAGCAGTCCCATTGTCAAGGGAGAGTCTGGGGATTCACATAAGGTTTATTTTTCACCCCACCCAAATCTTACTTGCATTATAGTAAGGTAAAAGGAGCGAAAAATCAGTAAAAATCATTGACAGTCAGTTGCTTGATTGCATAATGCAGTATATGGTAAATATCCGCATACTTTTCAATTTTTAATTACATAATTAATCGACTGGTAGGCTACAAGCATGCCATTCATCGTTTGGTTAGACAGAACACAAAATTCCGTTTGTTTAAAAATTGAATATTGTACAACAACCTATATCGGCAATTTCTTTTTCTACTCACGTTGACAGTTCACTAACAAATCAACAAAGCTTTTTCAAAAGCTTAGGCATTGGTAAGATAATAAACTTTGGAAGTAAAATGTATATGCGGCATTGCATAAGTTGACAACCAGTGGCCTATATAGCTTTGAAAATATGAAAAAAAAATTTTAAATCTAACGTGTTTGATGTTACTTAACAAATTGGGAGCTGTAGTTTTGAATAATATATTGCGCGATTTCGCTAAATCTAGTTGCATGGAATGCAGGCATCAAGAATCACAAATATATTGTAGTTCGCAGAAACTTGCTGCTTCACATTTCATTAATAAAATAATTACAGCCCTAGCCGGGAAAAAGGAAGAGGCTTCAAATTCGTTTTTGTTTTGTTTATTTGGGAGGGGGCATAAATTTCTTTAAAAATTTAACTTAAAAATAACAGTAAAATAATTCGATCAAACATGATCAAAGTTGATTGCTGGCTAAAAATGCTTAAGGTAAGCTAATCAAATAAGTGTTTATGTTTTAGGGGGGACATGGGGGATACCTCTGAGGTAAGTTGATAAAACTTGCTAGTTTTTCGAATAACAGATTTGTATCATGGCTAGAATTAAAATGAATAAAATTTTCTAATTACTATTTGAGGCATCGCTCTTTTAGCTTTTTTACGCAGCCATTTAAATCATGCTTTGCATTCCTGTTATGTGCGGTCTCATAAGCAATAATTTTAACCGAAATAGGCCTGAAATTGTTTTTTTGGTTTTTGCAAAAAACATCGCAAAATCTTTGAGCGCTGGGAGCAAAGGCCCCAAAACCCATTGTTTCCGGTAGCTGCGGCTTTAACCCTAAACCTCTAATAGCCTCAGGAATTTATTACCACTAAAACTTTTCATAAAAACAAGAAACGAATGCAAAACTTCTGCAAATTGCATTAGCAAAACAAAAATTATTTGTTTTAAAACCATGCAGTCACCAAAATGATCGAAAAGATATTGCTCTTCCTAAACTATCCTGCTGGCTACGTGTCTGATAATTAGAAGAACGGCTTGATGAGCTATAGTACGCTACAGCATAAAAGAAAATCAATTATTTTCTTTTTTTGATCTATTTGTGAACTGCAGAGTAGTACTGCTGGGTCCTCAGAGGCAAAGAAAATTATGTAAAAACTACCAACCGTATCAATTACCATCATTGTTGCAGATTATAAAATATAATTGTAGGTATATTAGTGGCGTACAACGGAGTGGAGGAAAAACCGCCAGAAAAACCATTGCCCCGGGGCGCAACAGCCATTCAGCAAGATGAAAACCTTTTTGTTCGTTTGTCGTTTGTATTTCTAGCATAAAGCAGTCCCTTTTTAAAAACGAAACCGTATATTTTTGGTCTTCACGTATATTTCGCTTTCGCGGGCGGAAAAGGCAGTACGCGGACTTTCATCTCAAGCCAGATTTTTGTCTATTATCATGCATGTAGACGCAATACTTATTGCTAATGCACAACGTTACAAACAGATCAGGGTAAACGAAGTTGTGGGGCCAAAACCACAAACTAAACTATTGGAAATGCTAAAGTTTGCTTACAAAAACTGATTTTTGCGGCTGCAAATTTTGATTGTGCATATGTGTAACTAGTTTAGTTGCGCATTTGCTGGTTGTTATGTTGCATGGTTCGCTACTATAAGTCCTTATACACTATACAGTCTAGTGCAGCGGCCGCTCGACTATTTTGAAAGAGTAAGCTGCTAAACATATAAAAACATTTGGACTCCAGAAAGTCAACGTCGTAGATAAATTCAACTGAGACGAAAAAATGTGACTAAACGTATTACCAAAAATGACCTTTCCATGTCAATTGTAATCTACTTCGCAGTTACTATTGTGATTAATCAAAATTTATACCTCATCTATTGTAATGTCTCAAATCCAAAAGCGGTACGCCGAGACGAGGGCATTTTTTGAGACATTTAAACATCGAAAGCACATAACCAGAAGCCGTTAAAGTTAGTGAAAAAAATTTGAAAGAGGCGCATTTAAATTATTCATCTGACTATCAGCAACCACATATTAACAATGTCATTTAACGCAATTGGGTCGCTATTTAAAAGCATAATAAAGTTCAGTCAAATTTGGATACAGCCGCGAAGTCCCCGTACATCACTTGAGATTTCACGTTCTAGCTTAGCGTATATCTTTCCACGACTCTACAGTCTACACCATCCGCAGTATCCTACAACAGAACAAGATGTAATAAATTCAATAGTTCAATGCTTGCCATCCAAAAACACATTTTTACATTTCTCAACAAGCCAAAAAGCTACGCGAGCCGCAGCTTATTTTTGTCTATTTATCAAAACAGGGAGTGAAGATAGACTAGCTGTGACGTCACCGCGTACATTTTTAATGCGTTATAAAAGCTGCAAAGTGAGCAGTTTTTCTCAAGAGCTTCCAAAATTTTTTTTATATTAAAATAGCTATGAAAATGCAATAATTTTCTAATTTTTGCGGTCAAGCGGGAGAGAGGGGGGGTAAAGATGATTAATTATTTACTGGTCGCCAAAGCTAAAAACCTCCAAACTAAAAATAAAAATATTATTAAAAAAAGAAAAACGATCAGACGATGCAGGATATGCTGCTGTTTTTTCAGCTTCCATTGAGCCGCCCCTGGTTTAGTGCTTTGTTGTCGACAACTTCTCAAACTATTTTGAAGGTTTTATAAAATCCCAAATGAAGAGCAAAATAAAAGTATTCAATTACAATTTTGTTACTTTGTGGTTACCTTAGTGGGCGGAAAATATATATATTACTGTGTGCAAAGAATTAACTACGCCAGTATTCACAAACGTTTGGTAAAAATTTACCGCAAGTTTAATTGTTATGTTCCATCCTTGGCAGCGTTTACAAAATAGCTAATATTTTATGCGCTTCTACGCCTTAATATCACATATTATTAGATTTCCATTAATATAACACACTCAACGGTAACGCCTTTCTTTGAAAAGGGCCCTGAGTTATTTCCAAAAAATGGCCATTGTCTTTTCGCAAACTTTCTTCAGAAAGATTGCTCTGCATTTTTTTTTGTTATTTCATTTTCCTGCGTGAATCGGTATATTTTTGTTTGCAGGAAAAACATCAAATTTTCAAATTGGGTCTATTTTCTTCCGTGGACTTGCAACGGCAGCACCAGAAATATTTTAGAATTTTTTCCGCAGCATTTTTTGGTAACTGCGAAAAATTCGGAATATCATGAAATTCGCTAAATCCCAATATTGAAGTTCCATTGGAGCATAATGCGTCAATATAGGTTGATCAAATCTTTTGTCACATTTCAGAAATAAGCCAGAAAAGTTTCGCCAACTTTTATGCAAATCGATAAGATTTTTACTGAACACGCATAATTGCTGGTTGGAATTGTTTCAAACTAATCATACAAACATATTTTGATTTTCCACATTTTTACACTTGAGTGTTTGAATATTTAGCATATTTTTTTTCATATAGGACGCGACTTAATTAACTGCAAATTATAATTGGTAATTATTTTTTTGTAAATTAAAAATGTTCGCTAATTTGATTGCTAATTCAATGTCATAATTATGTGCGAGTCAGGTGGTTTAGCCAAAAAGCTTTGGGTGTCATAAAAATGTTGTAATGAACAGTAGTGATGACGCTCGAGGAAAAACAAAATGATAACAGTAAAATTGCTTATTGAGGTATTTTAGTCATGTTATTGAAGAGCTAGATTTTTGCTATGCCCTTTTGACTTGTTGAAAAAGATTACAGATGAGTCAAAAGTCAAAACGCTAAGGTGGTCTCGCGATAAAAGTTTTGCGTGTCATTGAGTCATTCAACCGCAACCTGTCGACGCGTAACCGCTCTTGTTTCTTTTTTCTCTTTTTTCTGAAAATAAGCTGATTTTGAGTGGGGTCACAAAACTAATAATTTCTTAATTATCATAAAGTTTTTTTAGAATATCAAACTTTGGCAAAAAAGTGTATAAAATTCTTGGCACATTGATGTTTTTTTCGAAACTTTAACACGTGTATTTACAAAGATATAAGCGTTCAAACAGCGCGGTTAAGCTTGACCCCCCCCAGTTTTCTATGGTGACCAAAAAGCCCAGCCTTGAAACGGTTAAAACAATGCTGTATATATATTATAGACACGACAAATCCTCAAAAATAAATTTAATTGTCGCTTTTTCCACAAACAATACCTTTGCGTTAGAATACATAAATCTGATCTTGGCAGTAATACGATGGCCAAGACATACAACATTCTTGACCGTTGGTAAGATGCTCAGCAGCAAATACTTTTTGCACTCTTGTCTCTGTGCACAATCACTATACATCGTAAATTTCAAAAGCCAAAAATATCTTTTTATTTCTGGAGTCAACGACAACAAACATGCAGCGAATACGTACTAAATATTTACACCATTTTAACTAACATTTTTTAATTTATGAAAAGACGAACAAGATACGGACATCATATGCTTGCAATTGAACTTTTAACTTACTTGTTCATTTCGGCCGTGATAAATGTCGGGTCTTTTTTAACGGGCATTACCAAGCTATGATATTCGGCAACTCTGTCCGCAATGTTTTTTGAAATTGATGGAACACATAAGTCTTGGGTGGTTAAAGTGCGACCCTGCAAAACATGATTGTAGCAGCAAAATGCAGTCAACCAAAAATCCTTTCAGCGTACGTGCCAAACTTTGTACAGTACTGTTTGATACTGTTTTAAGTTTACAAAGAGTCCCAAAATATATGGACGGTCGTGACGTTGGACCGTCCAAAAGAAAAAACGAACATTTATTTCCTAAGATTAGTTAATAAAAAGATTTGGCACACTACAAGAACGCTGATGTCTGTAACAGACTTTGTACCTACGACATGCATTTAAAACTGCAAGCTATACAAAGTAGATGAATAACACAGCAAAAAAATCCATAAAATTGTGTGCAAGCTCTCGGTAATGACGTCATAACTGTTTAACTGTTTATTTTGTTTGACAAGCAACTAGCATTGTTGTATGTGGCATGTGTTTTTGTTATTTTGAGCTGATAGACTAAAAATAAACGTCATTTCACCTGAGGCTAAATTATTTAAAAAACAACAACAGAACTTCAGCAGGTTTTATCTTGCAATCGCTTATCAGTTTCATGAACTTCATGACCAACTAACTACGTAAAATTAACAACAAAAACAAAAACTGAAAAAGTGCAGAAAAAAGAGTGTAGATGATTTGCTAGGCTTGAAAAAGTCGGCCAATAACCAGCGTTACAAACTCTTTTCAGGTCGTTGGAGTAAGAAACTCCGGCGTTTCAAAGCAAATCGGTAAAAACAATTCTTTTATTTTTCAGATTGATTCACAACTTTAATCGAAGTTTTTACATCAGATTACTCTTTTTTGATCTTTATGATAAATGACTTTGTGGATATTACTTATTTATTTATTTATTTATTGGCCATTGCATTCATAGCCCATATTAGCAGCACTGCCAGCACAGGTACAGTACTATGGTGGTAAAGATCATGAATCTTAAATTCACCTTGTGGCTACGAGATAAATACTAAGTATACCGGTAAAAATTCTTCAAGTCTTCCTCCTGGAAAAGCAGCAAACAACTGAGGACCAATTCCTCGTTCCGCTAATATTGTAAATACGACATTTTCTTGAATTTGTGCTTTGCAGTCCTGCGGACACAGAGGATAGAGATTAAAGAGTAAGTAATTAAACAGTATGTATATAGCGGAACAAAAAACAAGATTGATTCTTTGCGCTATTTTCAAGAAAACATTTAGCCGTAATTGCTAATGCCTATCTAAAGTTATGCGAGATTTGGTGGAAAACTTGACTAATATTATTTGATTTCATTTTTTGACAATAGGCCTACGCTTTTGTTGCAAAAAATCTCCACCGAAATTCAAGAACGATGTAATTCAAGATTACTTTATCAAAAATTTAGAGAAATAACCAAATTGCGTTAAAATGCTACATGTCAAGCTTCTATATTTATGCTGCAAGTTGCGATGTACGTATATTTTCTAAAATTGCCTAAATTTGAAGTTTTGCGCCAAATTATTCTAATTTTTTCACTATGCTTACTTGTATAAGTTGAATCATTTTTGAAAAAGGTATTGATAGCAACTACAACGATGTTTTCGATTAATATTATTAGCAAATTGCCAGCAGTTTCAATTATTTTACATGCAAACGAGCAATTAATACAATTTGCAAGCATGCCAAAGCTGCCTGCAAGCAATTAGCTTTGGCAATACTTCGCATTTGCTTAAGCATAATAAGAATTACACAATATTACGTGGATAAGCCTGCTATTCAGCAATTGTATACTGAGCATACCTCTGAAATGAGACCGTATGATCGCAGCAGGACTGTATGGGGATATCCATCCTCATTATCTGTTGTGTGATATCGTGAGGGCAAAGTGGAAACGTACAGCTTGTTTGTCAAACCACCCCTAGAATTATAATCGTACTTTATACATTAACAAACAAGAAGATATTATCAAAATTACTACCGGAGCGCAAAAAAATAACACTGGCCCTAAACGCGTGTTAATGTTATCTTCTCCGTCTTTAGTTAAAGCATCACTTCATGTTTGGTTAAAATGCTTCGAATCATACTAATGCAAATTGGAAATTTGTACATTGTTTAGTGCAATAAAAGAACCAAAATTTACAGAAATTACGTAATTGTAAAATAGCTACCTAAAACTGCGCTCTTATTCCCAACTATTTTCCAATATGTTCATTTATAAAAAGACTATTTTGAAACAGTGCTACTCAAGCAATGTTCGGTTCCCTCTGCTTCGGCAATTACTGCATAGTGTATGGTCTGGCCATTTGAACGAAAGGTGGTCGAGCTATTGCGGTTGCTGGCCAGGCGCCGGTGCTGGTTTAAATACACCTTTTTATAAAATAATTTTTAGAAAATCTGAGGCTCATTTTTCCTTAAAATTTAAGAACCAAATAAGAACAATTCCAGGCCTAGCATGAAAAATAATCAAGAACACGAGATACCACAGCATAATTGCAAGCAATCCACTGAATTTTTTGGCCTTTTTTAGACTGCCATTGTTGATTTGATAACAGTAATCATGATTTCCAATAAAAGACAACTTTTGATCAAGCAAGAATAACTTTGTGTCGCTTTATTCTTTAACAAAGTTAGGAAGAAATAGGCTCAAAATTCGTGAAAAATGTACGAACAGCCAAGCAGCGTCAACCCAAAATTTACTGGTTTTTATAAACAAAGTGTTTTTTGCAACCAATAACATTACTGTAACAATAGTTCTTATAATTTCTCAAGATGGACGTGCTCATTGCTCATCAATGCTAACTGAACAAAAAATAATAGAAAATCTCTGAAGAAAGAGAATGCCAAAATTAGATAGACATGTAAAACTTTAAGTAACATTTATTTGCTTACCCAAGTGGTGTTAGTTGGAAATCGTCATGGTTAAGATGGGGCCAAGGTCCTTGCAAATATTCCTTGCATAGAGAAAAGCCCTTGTTTACTATCTCCGACCTACAAACAGATCACTTTTTTACCACTGATATTTGCAGATAAAAAGTCAAAAAGGTAGATTTACAAGATTAAAAGACCTGGAGCTAAAAAATTTGCTTATATAATTTAGGCCTCAAACGTAGATAAAAACTTGTAAATAAACAATTAGTAGTGCAAGAGAGTTAAATAAACTGATTTTGACTGCTGCAGATCAGAGGTGGCCGGATCCACTAATTTGAAGTAACGGAACCGATCTGGATCCATCAAGAAGAGAACCGGATCCGATTTAAATCCGCCACCTTTTAAATTTTAAGATCCGGATCCGCCAGTATACAACTAACTACACTTTGTTCATATCAACGAAAACGAAAAGCAGACTAAAGAAAAAAAAAGGTCTTCACTCAAAATTTAGGCGTTTTTTCTGTCAAAATTCCGGTGAAGACCAACGAAAAATAAAAGGTCTTTACTCAAAATTGGGGCGTTTTTTCTACCAAAATTCTGGTGGAGACCTAAAGAAAAAAGTCTTCGCGGATGTAGAGCTGATTTTGTCCCCAAATTATTTGGGGGGGCAAAGCCAAATTCAGATCCGGATCCGGTCCGTCTACAGAAACTGGATCTGGATCCGACCCGGATCCGCAAAAAAACAGTAAGATACGGGTCCGATCCGGTCCGCTTTGGATCCGTTGCCACCTCTGCTGCAGATAAGGCCTGGTATACGCAGGGCGTAAAACTGTGAGCGTATCCGTAGTTTTTATTAACCAACTGGTAGCTTGTACAATATGTATACGTTTGCAAGGCTGCATGCCAAGCATATACGTAAAACAAGCAAGGGCGGATTTACACAGTACACGCCTTTTTTTTGAATTTGTCCTCTGAACAGGCAAGCTTAAACCGTCTAGCAAAATACTTGTATACAAGAATTT
The DNA here is from genome assembly GCA_963965965.1 of Trididemnum nubilum. Taxonomy (NCBI): domain Eukaryota; kingdom Metazoa; phylum Chordata; class Ascidiacea; order Aplousobranchia; family Didemnidae; genus Trididemnum; species Trididemnum nubilum. Next base: position 26,187 of record CAWYPQ010000268.1, on the reverse strand, counting down.
TTGAGACCTTGCACTCCCTTTCTTACGTGTAAATTTTCTTTGGTTAGAATACGCTCGTGCGTTCTTGTTTTTACACCCAGTGTAGACCGGCCTGAGCAGTAAATTTGTAAATTGGGCAGTATTTGCTTATTCGACTTGAGCGCGAAGTAACTTGCAATATAGCACATTCACTCATATTATTTAAATTGCTATGCATTTTCATTGCCTTACCTCATCTTCACCAGCTCTCGTAAAAAAAGTTTAGTTATTTAATGGCAAAGTTATCCACAAGATTAATTATACCTTTCGTTATCAAGACAACTTCCTTGACTCGTATCGGGTTTTCGTTTTTGCAGGTGACCTGAGGTAGCCATCACCAAACGATGCTAGTTAAATTGTACTTTTGTTGGGGTCGCGCAATGTTTGTGGGAAAATATTAAACCAAACACATGCTTTCGTTATCTTTATCTTGTTTTATTGGCGCTTTGCAGTAAGTTTTGATAGGGAGAATGCACTAGTATGGACCCAATTTAGCAAGAATGCGTTCGAACAAAGACAAATTTTTTGACGGCATAACCTCTTTTTTCCCACCCCCCCGGGGACCCCCCCAAAATGGGGCCCCAAAAAATCAAATTTTTGAACGGCTCAAGCTAGGGTGCCAGTTTTTTCTGTTATCAGTAGATATTTAAGAGACAAATATTTTAACATAATTTGGGGGTACCACCCCTTCGGGGACCCCTCAAAAATAAATTTTTTTAACGATTTAACCTAGGGCGCCAGTTTTTTTTTGATATCAGTAGATATTTAAGAGATAAATATTTTGACATGTTTGGGGTACCACCCCCTCGGGAACCCCCCAAAATGGGGCCCCAAAAATCAATTGTTTGAACGGCTCAACTTAGAGTGCCAGCTAGTGTTTTATGATATCAGTAGATATTTAAGAGACAAATATTTTGACATAGTTTGGGGGTGCCACCCCCTTGAGGACCCCCCAAATGGACCCCCCAAAAATCAATTTTTTGAACGGCTCAACTTAGAGTGCCAGTGTTTTATGATATTAGCAGATATTCAACAGACAAATATTTTGACATAGTTTGGGGGTGCCACCCCCCTGGGGACCCCCCAAATGGACCCCCAAAAATGAATTGTTTGAAAAGCTCAACTTGGGTGCCAGTCTGTTTTGATATCAGCAGATATTCAACAGACAAATATTTTGACATAGTTTGGGGGTGCCACCCCCCCCCCCCCCCCCAGGGACACCCCAAATGGACCCCCAAAAATCAATTTTTGAACGGCTCAAGCTAGGGTGACAGTGTTTTATGATTTCATAGGATATTTAACTGACAAATCTTTTGACTCAACTTTTCTGGAGGTTCCATAATCAGATATTTTTGAATAATTGCTGATTTTACGGTAGACAAAAAGTACTTTTGAGCGTCACAGCATTAGCTGTGCGTCGGTCGTTCACTGGGTTTGCTGGCAAACTCCCATCTAGTTACGTTTTGCTGTTTCCAACAAGAGATTTGTAGTTTTGTACCGATGATCACTATCCTCTAAAGTCTAAACTAAACTATGGCCATGGTTTAGTTTAGCTTGGTTCGGTAGCGTGGTTCGGTAGCAGCTGTATTGGAATAGGATTGCGTATACTGTAACAGCTATAGGTTAGTTATTATAAATTGATAGTTGGTCTATTAAGCAGCCAAAAAGCGAACTAAAAAAATGCAAAGAACTTAGGCACCAGAGTAGAGACTTGCGCTGGCTTAGGCCGCATTAGACAGTTAGAGGCTGGTCCGGCGCCAAAATAGTGTGTTTGTGGGGCGGGGGCACAAAAAGTATTTTTTGGTGGTTGCGGTTTGAAAATAACAAAATGCAGTACCTTCTTTTTGAAAACCAAAAAAGGTCTTCATCGAAATGCGCTGGTTTTTTCCGCCAATCTTGATTGAAGACCAAAAAATAGACAAGGTTTATTTTAGTTGAAGATCAAAATAACATAACAAAAAATAAATAAATAAATAAATAAACTTTGAAGAAATTTTTGCAGAGCTCCGTTGCTGTGATGTGTAGCCTAGTAGCTGTCAAACAATTTTTTTTTTGTTTGTTTGTTTGGTTGCATAGCAATGTTCAGGGTTGATTACGGTAAGTGTTTGTATTTGTTTTTGTTTCAACGATAAATAAATATAGGTATTGAAAAATACAAAGCATTGCTTTAATTTGAGCAATCTAAATAATATAAGCGCTCTTTTTTTAATCACAAAATGTCGTTAATAATTTATTAAATACTTTTTTTTTGAAAGAACAATATTAACTTTATAAGAACACAAAGCTAGCCTTAGAAGGAAAAAATTTTAAAGAGCACTATTTGATTCAACGCATTTATAGGTAATCAATGGAGTTCTCTTGATCTTTTCTATATTGCCATTGTCATAGGTGGGCAAGTTAATGCAAAACGTTAGCTTCGGTAACCACTAGTCCGTTAACAAACTTCACACCTCCGTTAATGTTAAGGGGCTGTTCATAAAAGACGTCTGCACTCAGGGGGGGAGGGGGGTTAATAGATTTGCGGACAAGGGGGGAGGGGGGGTTTCTGGAATGCGGACGTCCATATTTCAACTTTTTCCGCGACGGAAAATCGCAGATTGTTTTATTCCGTTTTCGGTTTTCCGGGCCAGTGTGAACCACGCATAAAACATACAGTCATGTGATTTAAGGGCGCAAAGCGCAAACCAAACAAATCACATGACTGTACGTTTTACGTCACCTTGCGCTGTGCTTGCTCTCTGTAAACTTTGTATTAAAACTTGGTGTATAATTAAACTTTGTAATTAAACTTATTATATACTTAAACTTTGTATTAAAACTTAGTATATAATTAAACCGTGCAAACTTTGTATTAAAACTTTGTGTGTTTCAGTGTCTAATTAACGCATTTTTGTGTCCGCATGGACAAGGGGGAGGGGGGTTTAGTCATTGCGGACATGGGGAGAGGGGGGGTCAATTTTTTTGCAATTTTGTGCGGACGTCTTTTATGAACAGCCCCTAATTCGTTATTTTCAGCTTTAATTAACGAAAGTTAATAAACTCCGTTAATCCGTTAACATTTTGCGTATAATTTACATTTTCTTTTTATTCACTCGCTTCTGGAACACGTATTGATGCTGTTGAGCTGATTGTAATGAAATATTTATTGCTATGGTGGTCTTTTTGTGTTTTGAAAGTTATATATTACAGTCTAATCTAATTTCAAGATAGAAATAAGTTCAAATGCACAACGAAGCTGCAAGATATTAACGATAAAACCTTAACAGAAGTTAACAGAACTTAACGGAAGTAACTTTAGTCCGTTAACAGCACTTAACGGAAGTCACTTTAGTCCGTTAACATGAAAAAACTTTTTAACGGATTAAGGAGTTAATAAAAAAGTTAGCTTCATTATTAACGGTTTAACGATTAACGGACTTGTGCCCACCTATGGCCATTGTTGATTTGAATGATTTCTCGAACAGAATCAATAACGATCTAATTCTAAACAAAATTTAACTTTTAACCTGGCAAAAACAGAAATGCCACTTTATAGTTTATGAAATTTATGTCACTTTATACTCCCAACTGTAGTTAAGAACAAATGAGGTTAAACATACTGATACTGTACTTAAAATTTCAAAACCAGTCAGTCCCAACCCAAAATACACTGGTTTCAAAAAATGTACAGTTTTTGCATACCAGTAGGTGGGCAAGTTGATGCAAAACGTTAGCTTCGTTGACCACTAGTTCGTTAACAAACTTCATACCTTGGTTAAAGTTAATTTGTTATTTTCAGCTTTAATTAACGGAAGTTAATAAAGTCCGTTAATTTGTAAATATTTTGCGTGTAATTAGCATTTCTTTTCATTCACTCAATTCTACAACACGTAATGACACTGTTGAGCTGATTGTAAGGAAAAATTCAATGCTGTGGTGGTCTTTTTGTGTTTCGGAAGTTACATTTTACAGTCTAATCTAATTTCAAGATAAAAATAAGTTCAAATGCGCAAACAAAGGTGCAATCAAAAAATCTTTGGAAATTGCGAACAGCAATAATTAAAAGACCTATGAGGCTGCAGCTTATTGTTTGCCACAGAGCTCCTTTTCTCGATTTTTCTTCCATAAAACTCGTGCTAATTCACTACAAGTGCTACCAGTGCAAATTGATTTGTACCAGTACGATGAATAAAAGGTGCAAGATATTAACGATAAAAACCTTAACGAAAGTTAATTTAGTCCGTTACATAAAAAAACTTTTTTACGAGTTAATGAAAAAGTTCGCTTTGTTATTAACGAATTAACGATTAACAAATTTGTGCCCAACTATGGTTTTTTAGCTACGTTATTCCCAAGAGAGTTGATGATAATTTAACTTGTCTTCTTAATTATCCCAAAATATACTCAATTACTCATAAGTAACTGCAAAAAAAAAAAATTACATGTTGCTCAAAGTAACAGGTAGCGGTATAGTGGATAGCACCGCTACTTCTGGTGGTAAAGTAGCGATAGCGCGCTACTTTTGAAGACGAGTAGCGGGTAGTAGTAGTGACGCTACTATTTGGGGCAAGTAGCAGGAGCGGCGCTACTTTCGAAGTAGGGCGTGCCCATCTCTGCTAACAGCTATTTCGTTAATTGAAAGCAGCGATGCAAACGGCTTTACAAAAAATCGGCGAGCATTTTGAAAATATGCTATCAATGTCTGTGGGGGCTTTGCCCCCCACACCCCCCATGTACCGGCCCACAAGATTGTAGGGGAGGATGGGGCACAATGGGACAAAAATTACATAATTTAATATAATTTCAAAACTACAATCAGTGGAAAGCTCAAATTTTGTGTGTAGGTACTACTCCTTCAACCTTAACATTATCAATCATAATTACAAAACTATACTCGATAATTAAGCTTTTGTTGCAAAAAGTAAAAATTGAAAAAATTGTCCCACTGTGCCCCATGCGTGGGGCACAGTGGGACAAGCCACGGGGCACTATGGGACAGAACTTAAAGCACCTAATTGGATGATTTAGGTTAAAAATAAAGTAATGCTGGAGGATTTAAGTTACTTGTCATTGAATATAGGTTCAACAGAACATAAAATCTTCAACGTGGAGCAAAAAGTTTTTTGAATTTGTTTTTCCGTCAATTTTGGTTAAAAAAAGACTTTTTCGCTAGCTTAACCTCCTCAATTAAAGGTTTGCATTATGCTGAATCACAACACCAGTGTAGTTATGATGAAAAAGTATCTAATATATCTCAAGCAACATTTCAAACAACACATTTGGCACAGCTAAAATGCATCACAATAACACAAGTAGCACAGCAAAGTTATTACAGCGGAGTGCAGGGATAAAATAATTAAAACAGTTTAGTTTAATATCACAAACTAAGCAAAATTACATTTTTGTTGCAACAAAGTATTATAGCATAGCTTTTACCCAGTTGTTAAGATCAGCATCAAACAGTTTACCATGAATAAAACATTTCATGAACATGATGATGGTAATGATTGATGAATCAGATTGACTGAAAAAAAGTGAAGCTAGTATATTTGTCGCTGTTTGATCTAGTGTGTTTAACAGACCAAAACTACAATTGAATTAAACACTTGATCTCTGTCTGCTAGTAGAGCCACATTCAATTGGAGCAGGTAACATAGGGCTAGTATCATCTTCATGAACAGATGCAATATCTGGAATTTCAGGGAAGAAAAACTCTGCGACATGACGCTTCTTGTGCAAATAAACAATTTCAAAGTCTCTATCTTCATCTTAAGATTGAGTGATTTGTTCCACATAACATTTAACTGGTTGAGAAGAAAACTCTAATAGCACATAATTGTCAACTTCAGGGCATTTGTTCAGTGAAACTGAAAATTGACACATCATCGCCATCATCAGAATTGTTACATTACTAATACTTGTATTACAGCTAATAATGTTCAAGATTAAAGTTGAATCAATCATAATCACTAACAAATTACACTGTTATAGTGTTAAAACATTTTAAAAGTTAGAACAACATCTAACGTGATACATAGATAGTATCTCATCACACTATATATCATTCAGTAGCCTACACAAGTTCTATCTACAACTGTAATTATTTGCAGTTTAAAATCTAAAGCCAGGTGTTAAGCAAAACATTGGCTCATTAGCCTACATGTCATAGTAACCTCGTAAAAGCTTTGTCGTTATAGATTGTCTTTGAATGTGGTGATTCCAGTACTCATATCTGCCTTATTACTGAAGTCCAATCTTGACAGCTTTGATTCACAAACTGAACTTATGAGGCATCTCTTTCTGCAAGGCTAAATTTTAGTTTTTATCATGTTACAGTCACTTACTGACAAAAAAATAAAACAATAAATGAATCACTTGTCTTTTTCTTCAAACTACATGTGCTTTTTGGCATAGGTTTATGTCTAAGATCAAAAAACATTAAAATTTTGATTGTCCCATTGTGCCCCTTTTTCATTGTCCCATTGTGCCCCTAGAGCACAACCTAATTAAAACTGTCTCCCATCCGTTTACTCCAACATTAATAAAAATTAAAAAGATACCAGCAAAACGATAATTATTTGATGTCATTCCAATAGCATTTTCAAGAAAATCCTGCAACTATTACCCACAAAACTTTGCTTGCCTTTCCTAACCAGGGTTGCCAGAAACTTTTTATCATTTCCAGCCCAAAGCTATTTTAAAACCAGCGGATTCCACTCTAAACAAGCCCAAACTTGAAGAATCGAGCATTCGAATATATTAGTATAACGTTAATTTTTCTTTATGCATCAGCCACGTAGTATACCCAATTTTACACATATAAACGTCAAGTTAGGCTTGGGAAAATAATTTGTGAATCTAGTTTCCGTAGCACAATAAATCCTTAAATAATTACTTTCTTCAACATCTTTCTCCATGTAAAAAGATATTATACATACCACCTTCAAAGTACAGCAAAATGCATTGGAGCTGGTACTTGGAGTTTTGTTTCAGAAACTCAATTATCATACCCAATTTCACAATGCAACTTGTTTAACAATGTGGTTCAACTAAATTAGACCTAATGCGGCAGTTCTGAATGAATCTAAAATGAAAAGATTACTGAAAGCACTAATGTTTTAAAATACTAAATCAGTAAATCACCAACAATATCTGCAGAATGCTAAATATGGTATCAGTGGGTGGTACAAGATAATTACCTTTTTTTTTTACCATTACCATTTATTTTTTTCATCAAGCACTGCGACTGAATTATGCGCATTACACAAGCAGTTGAACAGTTGCGAGATAAATTATGTACATTAGACACAGTTCTTGATGAGGTGATGGCGAAGGACTAAATGTCATCGAGTCAACCATCACTTGCACTTTGGTCTCAAAATATAGGTCTGGTATCGTTACTGTTATGATCTAGATTGGCCAATTCCTGAAAAGCAGTAGGGTTGGGTCTTTTGTAGGTCAATTAAGAAACTTGAAATATGAGTTTAAAAAAAAAATTTTTGTTCTAAAATTCGATGTGAAATGTAACTTAAATTTAATATTAGGGAAATTGAATTTCGGAATTCGTACCGTAGTTTTAATTAGCCTCTCTACACATATCAACTTAATGCTAGAAGGTATTTAAAGAAAATTGGTAAGTTAAAACATCTTTTCTCAAAATATTCTATTTCACTCGTCGCAATTATTATACCCAATGCCAATCTTTGTGAAATTGTGCTCACGAAATATTTATGTTTGTTTTTATGAAGTTGTATATAAAAGCCTCATGTAGAGAAGCTAACAGAAGAATTGAATGCAGAACAGAACCAATCATGATACTGTTGATTGTCATGGACAAGGGATCAAGTAAAAACCAACTCTGTAACATGCAATCTTGTTGTCCACATCACTTCTATAATGGCTAGAAGAAACAATTTTAAAAAATTCCTCCTGTTTTTTTCTAATTAACAAAAAACTGCAAAATGTCTATCACTTTCAGCAAAACTGCAATATAAAGGCTTTACCCATCTTTAACTTATGCTTTGCAAAACACTGAAAACTTAGCTAAAAAGCCTAAGGAGGAAAATACTGTACCTATGTACGTTCTACAAGCACAACAAACTATACACTGCACAGTATATACATAGTCATGCAATCATACCCTCATAGTAAAAAAAATAGCTCTGTTATCATCACAATCACGGAAAAATTAATTCAAACAGGTGAAACAGGCAAACACTTATGCAGTAAAATATAAGGTTTTGGCAGTCAATCAAATAATTGCTACTAATATTAAGCACTGTTAACATCATAATCACAAAAAAGAAAGAACAGACAATACTTTTGCAGTAAAATACTAGATTTTGGCTGTCAATTAAATAACTGCTACAAATAACAAATGTACAGTTAGACCCTCTGAGGTAATCAAGAGCTAAATAAAAGGTAAACAAGAGTTACTCAGGCAAACATTTAAAAAAAACGTACAGTACCAACATAACTGTAACATACAAGCATACAATTTCACGTACATAAACTGCAACAATTTGAAGCCATCTTATCACAAGAGTTAATACCTAAAACAAAGATTGAAGACCGTTCAAGAATGACGCAAACATTTGTCTAATTATCACAAAGTACAATTGACTTTATACCTGTCTAGTTTTTATTCAAACACAATTCTGAATTCATGTTCTCATCGATATAGCCTATTGGTAAACGCTAACCAAAAAATCCGCCCAAACAAACCAATGACGCCCAAAACATTCATAAAACTAGCCCAAAAAACGCGGAACCGCGGATCAAAAAATTGACCCGCGTGAGCTAATCAAAAGTAGCCCAATCCGCGGTTTACCGCCCAATCTGGCAACACTGTTCCTAACCTATAACAAAACTTTTTTGTTCAAAACTTTACCAAGCTGTAATATTTCGGTACCAAAACTTTTTATGAACAAATTTTTTTTTAGAAAAAGCAAGGGTTTGGTAAGACAAAACAACCTTACAAATTTAAAGTTTCAGACTTGCGTAGTTTTTTTTTAAATTAGGTTGTCCTATTGTGCCCCGCGTCCCATTGTACCCCATCTTCCCCTATATATTGCACTGGCCAACGGAAAAATTTAGGTATATAAGGTAAAAGCGGATTAGGGGTACTTTAAAAGCGCTAAACCCAAAAATGAAGTCAGTTTTGCCAAATTGGCTGTAGTTTTTCAGCTATTTTTTGATTTTAGGTGTTTTTTCCCCCCAAAATTAGATTTTTTCCACTAGAGGGCACTGTATAGTCGACATGCTTCAGTGAGTAATTTTTAAAAATGTCACTTTTTATTCTGCATCAGTTAAAAAAAAATTTGGCGTAATAGAGTGATTGGGGCCTGAGTAATTATCATTTCTATGATTTTTGGGGCAAAATTCCACCACCAAGTGGTGAAAGCATAATTTGCATTTTCTCAAGAAATACGTGACCGCTTTGAACAAAATTTGTGTCCATATTTATGTTTTTGTGGGTGAGAAATTTGTTTCCGCTCTCAGTTTGAAGGATTTTTGAGACCAGTGAGCGTTAATTGCACTTTTATGTCATTTGAAGCTAATTTTCAAGCTCAATGATGATGCCTACAACCATATGTTGGTTTGCAGCATCACGAGAGTGGTTACATTGTCTATTGGAAAAGTACAAAAGTACTGCTTAGAAACTCTTGTGCCACTGAGAGACACGAGCACCAGGCAAGAGAAGAGTGAAGACTGAAGAGAATAGTGCAATAAGTGTCGTTACGCAAACGCGTTTTTCATCAGAACAAACCATGTAAATTGAATCCAAACTCTGAACTATATTACAAAGACTTACAGATAAACGCTTATAATGCAATCGCATGTAGTTTATAAAAGATTACCAAAAGCAGTGTTGCCGTCAAGGGTAGGCTCGGCCTACTTACTTTATCTGTTATTTTTTAAGGTAAATTCTGGTAGCCCCTAGTACAGTCAGTAGAAACTGTCTTTGCTAAAATTCACAAAAATGGTGCTAAATTTGAAGGTGGCAGAAAGTACAACAAATTTCTTGACAATTTCTGATTTGCTGCATGCCTAAGCCTACCCACTTGTTGCGGGGTAGATCCATTACAATAATTTGTGGCGCAACCAGAGAGGGATGTAAACCACCCCTCTTTTCTTTAGCCAAGTAACTTGGGAAATTTGACCAAAAACTGCAAGCGTTCAAACGTGTTTTAGACGTGATCTTTAGTAAAAGAGGGATTGAAGGTGCTGGGCAATTTAATTCCTTAACTGATTTCCAAATCTTGGCACTTTAGTTCTAAACGGCTCTAAAAGCAATCAAAATATGATCTCTAAACTAGGTTTTTTTTTCAAAATGTGGTTTCGGTCATTTGACCGATTTGCCAGATATTTTTTCGGTCATTTGAATTATTTTTCGGTCATTTTCTTATCAAAGTAAAATGAACAATAGTTTGCTTTATTGAGTTTTTATTAAAAGAATACGAACACGAAACAAAATTTGCAAAACATTGTTATAAAAACAAAGCATTTTAGATCAAATTACTTCAAGCATTCTCAGCTAAATTGATGCTACGCTCTGCAGCGAGTATGATATGAATGGACACTGCAGTGATGCAAAAAGGCTTCAAAAAAAGTGTTAGATAGCCTAATCAAGTTACAAAAGTCACCGAGTAATTCCGAGTTATTATGATTTACCGATCGCAGAATGATCCATCTTCAACTAAAACTAACCTATAAAAAGACTTAGGATGAACGACACAAGGTCGCAGTTTTCCTCTTTACAATGCGAGAACAACTAAAAAAACATTACCTGTAGTCAGATTTTTTTAATTATCAGAACAAACTAAAACTTATTAGCGGGTAAGAATTTGCTACACAAAGGCACGCCTTTAAAAAAGCGTAAAGTTAAACAAACCTCGAAAAAACAATCCTGCACAAAATATGTCTCTCAAAATTTAGCCGTCCATATTTATTCTTCTTCAGCCGTTGGCATGTTGGGCTGTGAAGAAAAAGCGCTGGAACCCCTGCTCTTTGCGTTGTACCTGGACCGCTTTGTAGATTGTAACCAATGGTTTTATGCACAGGTGGGCACAAGTCCGTTAATTCGTTAATAACGTAGCTAACTTTTTCATTAACTCGGTAATCTGTTAAAAAGTTTTTTCATGTTAACGGACTAAATTAACTTCCGTTAAGTTCTGTTAACTTCCGTTAAGGTTTTTATTGTTAGTATCTTGCACCAATCATTCATCGAATCGGTACAAACCAGTTTGCTCTGGTAACACTTGTTGCGTGTAGGCACGAGTTTCATGGAAGAAAGTGAAGAAAAGAGCTCTTTTTTGTGGCAAATAATAAGCTGCAGCCTCATCAAATCAAATTCTGTTTGCAATTTCCAAAGATTTTCGGATTGCAGCTTCGTTAGTACATTTGAACTTATTTTTATCTTAAAAATTAGATTAGACTGTAAACTGTGACTTCCAAAACACAAAAAGACCACCATAGCAATAAATATTTCCTTACGATCATCTCAACATTGTCAATACGTGTTGTAGAAGCGAGTGAATAAAAAGAAATGTAAATTATACGCTAGTTGTTAATGAATTAACGTACTCCATTAACTGCGGTTAATTAAAGCTGAAAATAACGAATTAAAGTTAACGGAGGTGTGAAGTTTGTTAGCGGACTAGTGGTTAACGAAGCTAACGTTTTACATTAACTTGCCCACCTATGGTTGTATGCCAAATTGTAATCGCAAGTTTTGTACGATTCTGCATTCAAGCGTAGTCGCATCATGAAATGGTAGTCGACGATTTCTTGGGGGCGTTTTTAGTCTAGCCCAAGAACTAAAACCTTGTTCTACAGTTGCATTTTCAACATTGAAACTAAGTATTGTTCTTGGCAATCATGGAAAGAGTGGGCCAATCCAATTCCTGTTTTGCAGCGATTGTCAAAACCGTTCGCGAATTGTCATCAGCATAGCGACTATTCTGTAAAACTTAAAATTGTGCCATTCGTCTTCTAGCGCTTTGGTTTCGATAGGATCAGGACTAATTTTGTAAAACTTAGCTAGGGCAATGACTTCGTTTTCAAATTTTCTTCATGCAAGCTGGATTTTAGTTTTACTGCTTGTTTTTAACAAAACTTAATTGAACTCGAAAAATTTGACATCTTTGCTGAACTCGAGAAAGAATAAAAATAAGAATCTCATAACTTGAACTTGCATAAAGAATGAAACGAGTTCGTAGCTGTTGTTACTGCATAATATTATTTCTCTTCAATGCTTTGTGCATCGGTATGAACTTATTACATCGTTAAGTGCGCGATTCACAACTTAAATAAAAATATTAAAGAATTTACTTGGGATGAACCTTGCTCTGTTTCTTCATCATCTAGAGTTACCATGGATGTCGGCAAGGGGAGGCCATGGTTCCCCCTGGATTTTCACACACTCTCTCTAAAACCTCCCAAATTTCAAAAATTATTTCGTTTTTACTTAGTAGTTACTACTGGCTTAATTCGTTTTGCCCCCTCCCCCCCTTGAAAAATTTTCTGCCGACGCTCTTGAGAGTGACCGTTAAAATCGAATTGCTATCATCTTCTACAATGCGCAGCGTTAAACTTGAAGACGAACTAGATTTGGCTTCGACGACATCTTCGCTACTTGGTGCCTTAAAAAAAGGAACTCAAGTTCGACTGCTTACTGCAAAATTTTGTTTTCTTCTTTCTGAACTCCAGTTGTTCTCTTTTACTAGAACCACTCAGCATACTCCTGTCAGTTGAGGTGCAATCTTGTTCTGACTTTTAGGACTAAATAGAGTGAGCTGATCTGAATAAAGTAAGTGCTAAAATTTTTATCAACCGCTCCACAAGTTTATATTATTGTTCGTTTTATCACTTATCTTTACGTAGCAATTCACTTTGTAGTCATCGTTCTGCTTTATTCATTAACGAGTGTGATGAAATAATAACTGTTCTTCATTGAAAATCGTATGTTTTTTCGATTTCTGATCTTTCAATGCGTAGGCCTACCACATCAATTTCGACATTCGCGGCATGCGCAGATAAGAAAAGTGCTTCAAAGCAATACTTGTTTAGAGAAAAGAACTATCAACAGCTGGTTTTGTTTCTTGACATTCGCTCGTAGTGCTACGAACCTGCGAATATTGTGTTGGCCGTGGTGAAAAAGTTTTTGGTCATTATGACCGAACAGACCAAAAATATTTCGGTCATTGCACAAAAAAATCGATCAATGACCGACAAATGACCGAAAAAAATAACCTAGTCTCTAAATAGCATTAACATTGCTATTTTTCCCGAAAAAATAACAAAAACAGACGATTTTGATGCACTTGTGTTGCACTAGACTGATATAAAAGTGCAATTAACTCTCACTCGTCTCAAAAATCCTTCAAACTGAGAGCAGAAACAAATTCCTCACCCACAAAAACATAAATATGGACACAAATTTTGTTCAAATTGGTCACACGTTTTTTGAGATAATGCAAAATATGTTTTCATCACTTGGTGGCAGAATTTTGCCCCAAAAATTATAGAAATGATAATTACTCAGGCCTCAATCACTTTATTGCGCCAAATTTTTTTTAACTGATGCAGAATAAAAAGTGACATTTTGAAATATTACTCACTGAAGCATGTCGGCTATACAGTGCCCTCTAGTGGAAAAAATCTAACTTTGGGGGGAAAAAACACCTAAAATCAAAAAATAGCTGAAAAACTAGAGCCAATTTGGCAAAACTGACTTCATTTTTGGGTTTAGCGCTCCCAAAGTTACCCCTAATCCACTTTTACCTTATATGCCTAAATTTTTCCGTTGGCCAGTGTAATATGTACAATCTTGTGGGCCGGTACATGGGGGGTGTGGGGGGCAAAGCCCCCCCAGACATTAATAGCATATTTTCAAAATGCTCGCCGATTTTTTGTAAAGCCGTTTGCATTGCTGCTTTCAATTAACGAAATAGCTGTTAGCAGAGGTAATTTTTGTGTTAGCTCGCCCACTTATGCTTGCCTTATCAGGTATGGGGTAATTCCCATGCTTCCACTGAGCACTCTGACGTTTAGTCTCATGGTTGTATTTAACACCCAACTTTTGTCACAAGTCACGATATTATTCAGGAATTCAAAATCAGCCTCTATCATTTGCAGGATATCTGTGCAACATTCTGCACAAAACTGTCTCTGGTCCTTGGAAAAGATCTTTGGCACAGACTTTGTGGAGCTTCAGATTGTTGGTCAGAATTGTGTCTACCATGCCAACACTGACACCAACAGCTTCAGATATCATCCTCACAGACAATCGACGATCTTTTAGTACTTACTTTTCCACCTCTTTGATGTTTTCCTCTTTGCATGCATTTTTGGGTGTTCTGGATCTGGGTTCATCTTCAACCTGTTCATTTTCTTTAATACAAAATTCCCCCTCTGTTGTCACCATTCTTTGTGATGCCACTGAATAGAATATATTGCTAGGTTTAGGTACTAGGATATACATTGCTTCGTTAATGTATAGCAGATAACCTAATATCTGAAAAGCGTTTTACTACAGTATTTTTATGTAATTAGATTGTTGATTACCTTGAAATTAGTCAGATTGGATGCGGAAGAGATTGAACCAAAGTGGGTAATATTCGTTGGTTATACATATTTCAAAAATTAACTTCAACATTTATTTTTGCATCGTGAAACAGAAATTCTTCAATACTGTTGCATGTCGGTCATTACTTGCAATAGCATATGGGTTATTTATTTAATCAGCCAAATCTATTACTGTACTCGCTGTATTACGCAGAAGCATGTAATGAGTTTGCAAGCTCATCTCCACGTCATTGCACCCGGGCAACACAGCTCCTTTTGAAGAAATGTCGCGGGGGATATGAGTCGTTAACAACACTGTGCCCAATTTGACCAGCCCGAGATCTCAACCTCAGACCTCCTGCTATAGAGACAAATGGGTTACCGCATAGCCAAAAAATATTATTTATTTGTTTATTTGATCAAAATGTTCATATCTTCAAAGCTTTTCAAATATTTTCAACTTTTCATATATTTAAACGTATTTTTCTATGAACATTTTGAAGTTTCGCCATAAGCTAGTGACATGAAAACACTATGAATGCTAGTTCAACAAATTTTCGGCAATGTTTCGGGGGGGATAATTTGTTAGAGGGACCTCAAAACAGGCACAGGGTCTGATTCAAGTCCTCTGCAGTATAACTGCGTTTTATTTTCGTCATTGGCTCAGTTATTATCAATTAATAGAATGTTTATCAGCGTCGAAAAGAAAACAAAACTTTGAAATTGCTTTTAGTTTCAAAAACAACATCACGTGACGTCAGACACATGTGCATCGTTTTGCTCGATCATATACAAAAAGCGCTCCTGCTTACTCTTTTTGTCTCTTTGCTTTGATAACAAAAAGAAAAAAAGTTTGTTAGTGTGTGCGTAGCATTTTCATTTTACTGCCATTCGTAGATCACAAGGTTCAATCAAGAGAATGAAAGAAAGACCAATTTCTTCACTAGCTGGAGCAACAAAATCTACCACAAAGAAGCGGCAAGAAATAAACTACACGCATGAGAAATTGCAAAAGATTTTGATTAACTTGAAAGCATTTGGACTTCGATGAAGTTATTTGAGCAAAAAGCGGGTTTTTATAAAAAAAGTAGCCATTTAAAAGAAATTTGAACGTTTTATGGAATAAATCGTTGATTCAACCAAACAAAGTAATATTTGCAGGTAGCAAACTACAAGATATGCGGAAACTGTAGATACCAAGTTCAAAATTCTAGATTACTTAAATATTGCTAAACAATAGGGTGTTCGCAGAACACTCTATTTTCAGCGTATTCGCAAAGTGGCGAACCGATTCTAGTACATTTTTAGGAAACAGTTTCTTGAAACAAAGCAAGTTTTTTTTATGCACGGTAACTGCAATGGTAAATCATTCTATATCACAAAAGCAATATATTTAAAATCAAACTGAGATTTTTTATATTGTGGAAAAATCATATTAAGGAGAAACAGCTGTTAATTACTGAACAGGCTGACCCTGACATTAAAAACACTGAAAGTGAACAGTCTGACAGTATAATTATCAACATTCTTTCTTATAACTTTTTGGCAAATCAACGAGTGCCCAGGTTTTTTTTAAATAAATTGTGCCCTAAAGCTGTAAAAATTTGTTTATGTGCCCTAAATTTTGCACCAATCCATTATTTAAGCTTGCTAAAAGTCATATTTTCACAAATCTTTTGAATTCTCTAAACCTCTGTTTATCATATTGCCAAAAATGTTTACCCTTGATCCAACAAATCGCAGATTGGTTGACAAAAATTGGCTTAGTGGGAAAACTGATTATCAATATCAGTATAATAGCTTTTTTATTTTTCTGTTTTCAGGGTTTGTGCTAGTAAACTTAGCTAGCCTACTTAGGTTTTATGCTTGGCCTGCATCGAGATTGTGTGATCAAGCTTTGAGCTAGGTTGAAAAGGATTTAAAGGGATATTCCAATTATAAAATGTCACGTTCATTGTGGATGGGCGATGTAAGTCATCTTTTTAGGTACTGGTACCATGATTTAATATTTGATAATTTATTGTTTGATTGTATTGTTTATACTCTTTATTGGGACTTTCGTGATGCTTTACGTTGGAAGTCCTTTTTTTTCTGTGCAAAATTTACGATTTTTCTGCAACCAGTGGCTGAAATTGCTATAATGTTAAAAACGCTGATGATAAAAATGTGATATTCAGAACCTGGATGGGGAACGTATGGAACAATCTTCATGAAAATTTAGGTGGCAATCAGTCACGTGATATAGGTTTTTATGCCAAAAACCTAAAAAGCCAATCGGAGGTTCAAACTGCTCTAGTTCAAAAACTTATTGCCGGGGGAGAATATAATTTTCAAATTTAGAAGTGTATGGGGATGTAGTATCAGCTCCCACTTTAAAGAGATACTGCTCAAAATTGGTTTTATTAAAGAAATGAGAACTATTTGAGGTAATAAAGAGGAACCCCAAATATTTCTCCCCAATTCCTTTTACTCGCAAAATTACGATTTACAGTGAACCCTCATTTATCGCGGGGGATACGTTCCAAAAATAACCCGCGATAGGTGAAATCTGCGAAGTAGTCAGCTTTATTTTGTACTGTTATTTTACAATGCAATACTATACTGTAGAATGAAACAAAAAATAAAAACCCCTTTTCAGGCCCAAAATGTGTTTAAGAAATAGAACCATATAACTTTTTCTGACTAATAACTATAATACTGAGTATGTAAATAATACAATAGTTTAAAGAACGGTGTTGCAAAACACTATTTTTTTATTGTAATGAACTTTTAGAAAACAGTAACGCCCCGTAGCCAATCAGAATTCAGTGTAAAAAAGGTACTTTAAAAAAATTCCACAAAACAGCACAGCCGCGATAGGTGAAGCGCGATATAGCGAGGATTACTGCATTTGACTCCTTACCAATTTGTGACATCCCAACAGGCATTAGTTAGCAAAAATGTTTCACTGACTAAGGAATGCGATGTTCGATGAAGAACATAAAAAGATTATGCTTTAAACAGCAATTCTAATTCAAACTAATTTCATTGGTGTATTATATGAGTGATATAATCTGTTGTATCAAACTTGGACCAGCTTTGGTGATGTTTTTAGCCTATGAATGATATAAATTTGAAGCCAAAAACGATCATACTGTAGATTACCTTTGGTAGCCTAGCCTATGTCTGCAGTCACCAATTGCAGTAACCAAGTTTTCAGATTTGGTTAGGCTACTTACTGCTACTAGTTCTTAAGTTATGGGTATGAGATTAGGCCTACTGTACTACAGGGTTGGAAGTCGATGCTGTTTGAAAGCAAAGACGAATTGATATCGATAATTCACACAAAAAGCAAAGAATTTTTTATAGTCGACATCAGAAGCAAAAAGCAAAGACTATAAAAGAAACAAAACTCAGAGATATCAGAAACAAAAAGCAAAGTTTATGTGATCGATGCTGAAATGAGAACAAAACTTTTTATTTTATTTTTTGCTAGGATGCACTCAAATCTTTACTGTATTGACGAATAAATGAAATTCGTGAGAGGAAAAACTATCATTGCCGTGCTATAAAGGATATAAAAAATACACTTTTAGGATAATTATAAAGAGCAATATAGCATAAGAGAAACGAAACGATGTAAGCTTCGGCAGACTCAACAAGAACAAAAGTAGAATATAAAGTTTCTACCAATCGATAACATGTAAGCAAAAAGTATAGAAAAGGTGATAATCGATAAAAAAAATTAAAAGCAAAGCATCTGTTATAATCGATAACAGAAAAGCAAAGAATGTAGTATTGATTATCGATTACTAATCAATATTTCCAACCCTGCTGTACTATTGTGCTGCTTTCTGATTACAGCTCTGAGAATAGCTTACGCTGAATGCTGATATAATGTACTGGTACCTACAAGGTGTGTATAAAAACTAACAGGACTGGGTATGTAAATGTTTTTGTTTGACAAGTAAATTTTACAACATGTCACCTTCAAAGAATCTCCTTGGGCTTGAATGCACTTTTCCAATCTCCTCTGCCATGCTTCCACACACTCCTGGAAGGATTCTTCTTGGATTGCTTGGAGCTCTCTTGTTACGGCTGTTTTAATGGCTTCTGAATCTTGAAAACGAGTTCCTTTGTTGACTTCCTTGAGTTTGGGAAACAAAAAGAAGTCACAAGAGGCCAGATCTGGAGAGCAGTGAGGTTGCTCCAGTACAGCAATGTTATTTTTGGCAAGAAACTCCCGAATTGCCAAGGCATTATGAGCTGGAGCATTGTCATGATGAAGCAGCCATGACCTCGTTTCCCACAGGTCTCTTCTTTTCTCCCTCACTGAGCGCATTAGACGTCGCAAGATGTTTTTGTAGACGTGCTGATTAATAGTTTGGCTTTGTGGCAAGAATTCTGCGTGAACAATTCCATGGACATCAACAAAAACAATCAGCATCACCTTGGTTTTGGACTTTAACACCCTCACCTTTTTGGATCTTGGTGACAATGCGCTCTTCCATTCAAGGCTCTGCCGTTTGGTGAGTGGATCGTACTCGAAGATCCATAACTCATCGCCAGTAACAACTCTTTTCAGCAAGTTGGGTTCAGTTTCGAGTTGCTCCAAACTGTCTTAACACACTTGCACATGCCGCTCCTTTTGTCCTTCATTCAGCAACCTTGGTACCATTTTTGCACAGATCTTCCTCATCCCCAGATCTTCCGTAATGATCCTCCATACCCTCTCACTATATATGCCCAGCTCATCTGCTATCATTCTAACAGTAAGACGGCGATCGCTCCGCGCCTTTTGTCTCACATGCTCAACACTTTCATCTGTTCTGCTTGTGGATGGCCTCCCACTCCTGTGATCATCTTCCACCTCCTCTCTTCCCTCTCTGAACCTCCTGTGCCACTCAAAAAGACAAGTTCTTGACATTCTGTCATCACCATAGACTTCTTGAAGCAACTTTAGTGCTTCAATTTAAGTTTTTCCAAGGCGGACAAGAAATTTCAGGTTGATTCGTTGTTCGGCGCTCGTCCTTCACACCAAAGAAAAAAAAGCCAAAAATTCTTAATTTTATCAAATTTTCACAAAACGGTCACAAAGAAAGTGCCTTGACAAAAAAACGTGCCAAAAGAATGTAGTTGTCACAGAATGCTGAAATTTAGTATTCGAAACTGAAAGACATTGTGACATCATAGAAAGCAATGCTTTTTTTCTGCGATAAAAGTTGTTCGTGCAGCGTACACAGTCCTGTTACTTTTCAAACATATCTCATATTCTGTTATTTTATAAAATTGCTTTGTTGCTGGTTGTACAATACTGGTAACGGAACTTCCCATAGCTTAGTGAAAAAAAAGTTGGGAAGAATAGGACTGGTAGGCCAGGTTAATGTTGTTTTAAGGCTGTTATAGCTTAGCTTACAGTAAGCGTATTAAATCAGGACTTCCTGCAGACATATGCTTCCAGACCTGATGTACAATATGATCATTTTTAGCTTCATCTTTACAATTATCATTTATGGGCTAAAAACATCACTGAAGCTGGTTTCACTTTGATGCAGCGGATTATATCACTCATGTAATGCCACTGATGAATTTAGTTTGAATTGCTGTCTAAAGCAGAATCTTTTTACCTTTTGAATCGAACATTGCATTTCTTTGTCAGCAAAAAATTTTTGCAAACCAATGCCTGTTGTGATGTCAAAATTGGTATGGCATAAATAGTAATTTTGCAAATAAAGGAATTAGGGAGAAATATTGAGGCACCTCTTATTACCTCAAGTAGTTCTCATTTCTTCAATGAACCAATTTTGAGCAGTATCTCTTTAAATTTTCGAAATTTCAACAGTTTTTGTTTCCTTCTGTTTTTTGGGACTTCTGTGATGCTTTGCGTCGGAAGTCCTTATGTTTTTTTCCATGAAAAATGACGAATTCAAAAACAAAGTTTGAAAACGCTCTAACTTAAATACGGCTTAAGGTAGAAACTTGAAATTTAGATCTTAGCTGGGGCACATATGGATCATTCTTAGTGCAATTTTCGGGGGCAATCAGTTTCGTGATACAGGTTTTCGAGCCAAAAAATGAAATGCCAAGTGTAGGTTTAAACAGCTATAGCTCGAAAACTAATGGCACTAGGGGAATAAAACTTTTGAATTAGAAGCGTCTGGGCATGCCCTTTCAGCTCTCAAAAATAAATTATGACGATTCCGACACTTTTTTTTTCTTCGTTTATTATTTATTAAGCAAATCACATTATGGTGAAAAATACTCCGAAACCACCAAAGCTAGAAACTTGAAATTTGGACAAATGATAAGTCTATACATGAACTTGCGTCTCTCCAATTTTGGAGGCGCTACGTCACATGGTTTGGGGCAGATGCACCCTAAACTTGTGACAGTGAAGTTTATAAGTGATTTAGTCGGATTTGAAGTTTATTAAGTGAACTGTCGTGGCCGAATGGTAAAGGCGCCAGTGCTAAACCTAAGACCTGGGTTCAATACTCTGGTTGGTCATCGCTTTATCAAACCAACATTATGTTGAATCTAGCATAATAATTTTTTTTTTGATTAGGACAAAATCGTTTATAATATTTTTTGTTTCAAGCTAAATATGATCAGAGGGTATCAGGTTCATTCTCTGTAAAGACGTCCCACAAATCAGCTTCTAAAGACCTCAAGCTAGCGCGCTAGTTTTTTTTTTGCTATCACTAGATATTTTAAAGACAAGAATATTTTGACGTACTTTGGAGGTAGTCATCTACGCTCGTGTGCTGCCGTAGTCAAATGGTTAAAGGCACCAGTGCTTAATCCTAAGACTTGGGTTCAATTATCTACATGGTCATCGCTTTTATCAAACCAAGATTATATTGAATCTAGCATATTAATTTCTTTCGATTACGACAAAATCGCTTTTAATATTTTTTGTTTGACACTAGCTATGATCAGACAGTAATCTGGTTTCATTTCTGTGAGGTTGCCCCAAAAGCACTTCTAATACTGTAAGCTAGCGCGCTACTTTTTTTGGGTGTCCATAGAAATTTTTAGGACAAAACTATTTTAACTTAATTTCGGGGGACCAAACCCCCAAACCCCAAAATGGACCCAAACAAATATCAGTTTTTTTGATGGCTTTAGCTAGGGTGCAACATGTTTGATATCAAGATACAATTAAAAAACAAATACCCTGACATAGTTTGGGGGTACCATCCTCTCGGGGACCCTCAAACGACCACCCCAAATATCGCTGTTTTGAACGACTTAACATAGGTGCCAGTGTTTTTTGATATCAGTAGATATTTAGGAGAAAAATATTTTGACGTGGTTTGCGGGTATCACCTCCCCTCGGGGACCAAAATGATCTGCCCAAAAATCTATTTTTTGACGACTAAAATTAAGGTACCAGTGTTTTTTGATATCAGTAGATATGTTGGAGACAAATATTTTGTCATGGTTTGGGGGTACCACCTCCCCTTGGGGACCCCAAAAATCACTTTTTAATTGGCTCAAGCTAGGGCACTAATTTTTTTTGATTATCAACACTTATCTAAGAGACAAAACTTTTGATATCGTTTGGGGGTATTACCCCCGAGGATCCCCCCAAACTGGACCCCCCAAAAATTAATTTTTTGATTGGCTCAAACTAGGGTGCCAGTTTTTTTCGATATCAACACATACTAACAGACAACATTTTGACATAGTTTGGGGATGCCAACCCCCAAATAGACCCCCCAAAACCAATTTTTTGAACGACCTAATTTACGGTGCCAGTGTATTTTCATATCGGTAGATATTTAGAGGCAAATATTTTGACAGAGTTTGGGGGTACCACCTTGCTGACGCCCCCTTTCAAATGGACCCCCCAAAAACCAATTTTTTGATGCTCAAGCTAGGGTGCCGTGTTTTTTGCTGTCAGTACATATATAAGATACAAATATTTTGACGTGGTTTGGGGTATCGCCCCCTCTGAGATCCCCCCCAAAACCAATCTTTTGGACGACTTAATTACGGTGCCAGTATTTTTTGATATCAGCAGTAGATATTTTTGAGATAAATATTTTGACATAGTTTGGGGGTGCAACCCCCCCGTGGACCACCCCAAAACAGACCCCCCCAAAAATCAATTTTTGATTGGCTGAAACTAGGGCACTAGCTTTTTTTTGATTTCAGCACATATCTAAGAGACAAATGTTTTGACATCATTTGGGAACACCGGCGCAGCCAGAAATAAAAAAGGGGGGGACTAAATTTTTTTTGTTATGATTAAAGCACATGCAAATCGGAAACTTTTTATTTAGGCAAATTGAACGAATCGCAAAGGTTTAGCGATAACAGACAGAAATCTTGTCGTCGTTCATGCTACAGACGAATAAAAAAAAAAGATAAATGAAAGAGAATAAAAGTGGTTTCACCTGGTTTTACAATCTTATTTATTTGATGATGCAACAGCTCACAGCAAAAAAAACACGTTTTCTTAATGTAGGCCATACGAGAAAGTCGCAGATTGCCATTATTATTCAGGCAAGCTAGCATAATAGTATTTCAACTTTCAAATAGAATATATTGTAACAAATTATGCAAAGTTTTGTTAATTGATTACTGTACCTTATTATTATCGTTGTAGGAAATGAGATCTAAGCATAAAACAAAAAGAATGCGATAGCGATCGACCATTCCCTTACATGCGGTGAACTGCCTTAAATCAAATAATGCTAATCTGAATGCAGCATTTGCGGAAAAATGGTCAAAACGAAATACAATGGGTTATTTATATACAGCAACGCCCGCAACGAAATTTGGTTCGCGTCGAAAACTGCGTACAATGCTTCCAAGAGAATTTTTAGGCTCGGCCTACACTGTGTGTAAAATCGCAAATGTGCGGGCGTGCCATTAGTTTGTTTAAAACAACTAACTGCTTGTATCCTGGTAAGGCGATTCGCTGGGCGTATCAATTTTTTAGTTTAAAGTAAACTAAAGGCAAACTTTTGGGCTCACGATTTCAGCACAGCATAGATCGGGAATAGGGCGGACGGCGTCTACGCGACTTTTTTGCTCACAACCAGCATATTCAGTTTAGACTTCGACACAATTTGAACAACGTTGTCGGACTCGCTGCTCTGATAGACAACGAGAACATTGGTACAAATCAACAGAGCTATACAGTGTAATATGCGGAAATAGAAATTGATCGAAAAGGATTTCTTGAAAATGATTAACGTACTATTCACTGTAATAAACAATTGACATTGTGCAGTTTGAATTTGTAACATTAATTCGAACCAGCCGTTCCCCCACCCCCAGCTGAAATAGAATTAATGTTTCAAACTGACATCGTAGCTACGCTTTTAGTAAACTACAAAAACTTTTTGAGCAGTATATTGCTTCTGCCATTTTTCAGGCAAACGGGTTCTCTCAGCTGTTGGTCTAAATGTTGATTTACAAAAGCAGTTTAGTCCAATATACATCTGATATCGTTTTCAGTGTAAACACGAAAAATGAAAAAGGGGAAAATTGCATGGTTCGAATGACATGCAATATTTATTTGCATAAACACGCGTGATCTGTAAAACGGACCCAAAACAGTATGGTAAAAAGTCAATTAAGATGTTAAAGACATTAGAGAATCATGCACTTAAAAGAGATTTGCTTTCTTTCCTCAGGATATAGTGTTTTTTTCTGAATCTTTTCAATTAAAATATTTTCTAATTTTTTGGGGTCGAAAAAATGATTTCATTATAGTGACATTGAATTCATGGACTGATATACGTCAGATCTCGGCCGCCCAAAATTCTCACTGGTATGTGATTCTACTTTTTGGAAAATAATGAGTTTTGAAAAAAAATGGATTGCGTTTTTGGTGCAAAATTACGCGCTGCTTTCTGCCTTGTTTGCGTTCTCCCGTAAAAGCAGTGCGATATGCTGACGAGACATCATCATTCCAAGACAGCGTGATACGGGCTACGCAATGATCAAATATTTTCAATAAATATCAACACTGACTATTCAGCATTCCGACTCTCCGGGTTTTGTTTCTACCCTGTGTTGCAAAAAAGCAATGTGGCTAAATTCTTGTTTCAATAAAATCAAGTTTTATGTGCAATTGTTATATTATGTGACGTAATAAATACTTTTTCAATCATATTTACCAAAATTGATTTTATGATTGTAACTCATTTTCATTGTTGCATTAACAATGATTCACTTAGTCTTTTTGCTGCAAACGTTTTTTCAACCTGAATATCTTGGAAACAGTACAAACTAGAAGGTTGAAATTTTTTCAAGATACAAAAGTTAATGACCTAGAAAAATATTTTTAAAAAATGCAAAAGTTTTGACGTTGCTTATTTGCAACTCAGGGCAGAATTACACTCGAGTTGAGCGTTTTTAAATTAGTTTTTTTGACATTTCATCTTTTTTAAATATTTTTTGTGAACTTGTGTACTTTCGAAAGGGGGGGGACTGGTCCACCTAATCCCCCCCTTGCTGCGCCGGTGTTTGGGAATACCCCCCAGGACTCCACAAAATGGACCCATCAAAAATTAATTTTTTGTTTGGCTCAAAATAAGCTGCCAGTTTGTTTTTTTATATCAACAGATACTTAACTGACAAATATTTTGACATAGTTTGAGGGTGCCACTTCCCCTCGAAACCCCCCCTCAAAGTGGACCCCCAAAATCAAATTTTTGTATGGACCAAATTTACGATGCCTGTGTTTTTTATATCAGTACGTATTTCAGAAGCAAACATTTTGACAGAGTTTGGGAGTACCACCCCTCAACGACGCCCCCCAAATGGACCCCCTAAACATCAATTTTTTTAACAGGTTGAGCTAAGTTTTAGTTTTTACTTGATTTTATGAAACACTGATGAGACAAATACTTGGACATAGCTTTGAAAGTGCCACCCCACGAAAATCCTCAAATGAACCCCAAAAAATCGATTTTAGAACGACTTAATCAATGCTTCGGTTTTTTGATATTAGTAGGTATTTAAATGACAAAAAATTGACCTAGTTTGGGGGTACTACCCCTCCGGAACCTTTCCAAATGACCCCAAAATTCAATTATTTTGAACAGCTTGAACTAGATGCTATATTTTTCGGATATCAGTAGATATTTAAAAGACAAACGTTTTTACACAGTCTGGGGGTACCAAACATCTATCCAAAAAATCACTTTTAAAAGCTAAATTTAGCAAAGACTCAAACCATCAGAGCTACAAACTTGAACTTTAGAGATATGCTAAGTCTATATATGAGTTGTGCAGCTGCAGTTTTGGAGTTGCTACGTCACGTGGTTTTGTGGCAGACGCACCAAAAACATTAACAAAGTTTAATACATGATTTTATATGATTGATTTTTGTCGTGCATACACATATGCTACTGTGGCCTAGTGCTTAAAGGCGCCAGCATAGGAAACCATTGTGATTGAATAGACCTGGGTTTAATCATCTAGTTGGCCATCGGTTTTCTAATTCCAAAATCATATTTAATCCAGCACATTTTTTGATTAAAAGAAAATCGTTTTTAAATTGTTTATTTTGACATTAGATATGACCAAAGGGTATCCGGTTTTATTCTCTACCAAAATCCCCCCCAAATCATTTTTTAACGGCTTAAGTTAGAGTGCTACTTTTCCTGATATTAGTAGATA
>CAWYPQ010000267.1:0-50624 GCA_963965965.1 Trididemnum nubilum | reverse complement strand
CGACCCGGTTTCAACCTTTCGCGAGCTGTCGATGACGTCAAATTTTGGTTGCTTCGCGTCCAGTCTAAACGCGCCCGAACACAGGCTAGGTTTTCTACGTCTTTCTCTAAACTGCTAATAAACGTATTCAAAAAGACGAATAAAAGATTTTCCTATTTGGACTGCTACCTGACGTCTAATGAAAGATGGCTATCCTTTTTCTCATTTCCGACGACTAAAAAACGCATGTGTTCAAATGATAATAAGGTGCTTTGCGCTAACAGCAGCTAAGCAACAAAAAGCGCTTCAATATAATTAACATGGCAGCAGAGTAAATTAATAAATCAAGTTTATTTGAATACTTGCAAAAACTCAAAATAGCTTGCATGATTCGGAAATACATAAAATCGTAAAGAAAAAAGCTCCTTAACTCACATTTCAAAACTGCGGGTAGCCGAGTAGAACATCATTTAATCGAAATATAGCAAGAAAAGAAATAAAATAATGCTGTAGTATGTTATTTTACTTCAATGTAGATAAATTATATACTGCTATAAGTATTATTCAGTGACTGGAAGTGTACCACGTACAGTAAACACGAAAACAAAAATTGTATAGCGCAAAACAACATTTTAGCTCAAATGATTTTAGTAATAGGGATAATATTCTAAAACCATTGTGTGCTGAAGATCAAAAGATTTTTCAGTTTTAAATTTAGGGGTTCAAAATAGTAAATGTTATGGTTTAATTTTTTCGCTTATTCTGTTTTTTTGGAAAACTGTGTTCTGCGTAGACGACACGTCTTGTAGTATTTTATAACGCTATCTGCGAATAATCAATTCGTTCCGGTATTAAAAAACTTACACATTGAAAAAACCTTCAAAAGTAAAAAATATGCATAAACTTTAAACTCCACATTACTTGTGGATATGTGTTTGAAGATATAGAGTACAATGCATTAATTTTTGTTTTTATCTTGATATCTCTAGCATTGCATCAGGAACAACAGTTCTAAGACACCACGATTGATTAGAAATTGTAATAAATAATGCCGCATGATGGCAAGCAAGAGCTTGTTTTCTTTGTGACGAATGCGTAATTGCGTTGATATAAGTACACATCAGTTCCTTGTGACATACAATAATATGCATTAGGCAATGAAAATTCATAATTCTACGATACATATCAGGCCTAATATGTACTTGGGAGTAAATCGTCAGCTTATTTAGTAGCATAAACAGGAGGGCTCCAGCTCCCCTTCCCCAATTGACCTCTCGACCAAAATGTACAATAAGGAAAATATCATGTTTTTAGAACTTCGTAAGCTGTTTTTTTACACTGAAATGGACTCAAAAATTATTTAAAGCATTTTTTGAAACATTATTTAGGAAAGACAGGGACGTAGCCAGAGGAGAGAAACTCCCCTCCAAAATTTTTTTTCTTTGTCCCCACCCCATATAATTTCAGTTAAACGTCAATTTTAACAAAGTTTCATGCATTTTGTGTCTAAATACGTTACTTTGCCTGTCCAAAATTTTCTTTGCCCCCCAAATTTTTGCTTGCCCCTCCGCCCAAAAATTCCGTTCTGGCTACGTGCCTGAGGGGAGAGGCTAATTCGTCAAAAAATGTAACTCACAAATCAGTGAAAAACTTTAAAAAATGGCCAAAAATAAACAATCAAATTTGATCGCTGGTTGAAAAATGCTGAACATACAGTAGGTTTAATCAAAATATTTATATAAACATACATACATGAAATTATTTGCTAAATGGTAAACAAAACGCCTCAAGTACAGACAAAACAATTTGCAACAACACAATATTACCACTAAGCCAGGAAACACAAAAGAACCCTAAAGTTATTGAGTGAAGGTACTTCCTGACATAGGCGTAGCCGAAGGGGAGGCCCAGGGGGCCCGGCCTCCCCCAATTGAAAAGCTACCAGTGATAAAAACGTCACAAAAAAAGATTATTGTTTCTTCAGTTTCAGTTTCTTTTAGCATCTTTGCCTACAACAGTAATTAACAATAATATTGATCCAGGAGGCCCAGGCCCCCTCAACTTAATTTGGCCAACCAACTCAAATGGGCCCCCTACAATAATTATTAAATGGCCCCCCCTACAATAATATTGATCCAGGGGGCGCGGGCTCCTTAATTTAATCTTGGCAAACCAACTCAAATGGGCCCCCTTCAATACTATTTATATGGGCCCCCTAAAATAATATTGATCCAGGGGGCCGTGCCCCGACTCAATTTAATTTTTGCCAACCAATTAAAATGAGCCCCTTACAATAATATTTAAATGGCCCCCAATTTAAATGGGCCCCCAACAATAATATTGATCCAGGGGGTTCGGGCCCCGACTCAATTTAATTTTTGCCAACCAGTTTAATTGGGCTCCCTACAATGATATTTAAATTGTCCCCAATTTAAATGCCCCCCTAACAATAATATTGATTATATAATTATCCTAACAATAATTTAATCGTATAACCCAAGTGAAATTAAGGGTTTTATGCTAAAAGTTGCTAACTGAGGCCCTCATCTAATCTTTTTATGAACGTAATGCAATAACCAGGGACGGATTTAACACATGGCACTGTGCCAAGGGCCACGCGCTCACATAAGAATTTTTTTTGTCTTCACTTGTATTTGCCATGAAAATATTGGAAAATCACAAAGTTCCTGGGGCCCAAAACAATGTAAATCCGGCCGGGGCAATTACATGATTTGCAGGCGAACCATCTATTGTACATTTTTCAGTAACAATTGACCTCCACCTCGCCAGTTTTTATGCAACAATACAGAGGTGGAGTCCTCGAGGACGTCCTTGGCCTCGAGGACACATTTTGAAGTCCTTGGCCTTGGCCTCGAATCCTCAAGTCCTCGAAAACTGCCCTGTCCTCGGCTCGAGGACAGCACTATTTTTTGAACAGTTAAAATTTTGTTGGAAAACGCCAGAAACATTGCAGAAAATTTTCGAGCACCTTTTTTGTTTTCCTCATTTGGAGCATAGGCGTAGCCAAGGGGAGGGGGTGCTGGGGGTCCGCCCCCTTTCCAATTGAAATTTCACCAATGACAAACATGTGACAAACAAGCCTATTGTTTCTTCAGTTTCAGTTTCTTTTTAGCATTTTTCGCTTACAACAGTATAACTAACAACAATATTGAAGACGAGGGGCTCTGGGTCCCCCTCAATTCAATTTTTGCCAGCCAATTTAAACGTAAAACCCGAAGAAAACGGACAGTTTTTGTCCTAAAAGTTGCTATCTCAGGCCCACATCTAGCCTTTTTGTGAATATAATGCATTAATCAGTGCCGATTTACCATAATATGACGCAGTACCAGCAGTAGCGTAGCCATGGCAAAGGCGGGGAATACAGCCCCCCCCCATTCGCCTGTCAACCAAAATGCAAAATAAGGAAAATACCACGTTTTTAGCTCTTTTGAGACTGTTTTTTGCGCTGGAATTGACTAAAAAGTGATTTAAAGCATCATTTGAAACATACATTCAGGGGGGCTAATTGTCAAAAATTAAAGTCACCAATCAACGAAAACTTTGAAAAAATGTCCGAAAATAAACAATCAAATTTGATCGCTAATGTAAAAACGCCTAACATAGATTTTATCAACAAATATATCATAAACTCAGGAATTAGAGTAGGGGGGAGGGGGCTATTCAGTGTTAGTTAATTACCAGTCACTCCTCTCAAATATCTTTCCATTAGCCCTTTCCCCAATTATTTTTCGTTATAAAACATAGACGAAATAGATTACTCCGTGTGAGTTTTGTTGAATAATAGGATTTTATGATTTACCAGAAAGTAAACAAGAGAACTGCAATGTTATCATTAGCCACTTCCCATTTAGCCCATTAATGCAACCAGTTGAATCATGTTGGGCTGTCAATTTCTATGCCACGTTTAAAAAGCATTATTTTCTATTAAAATAACTCTAAAATTAAGATATTTGTGCAAAAAAATGCAAGTTTTCAAGCGCTGGAGGCTCCGCCTCCATACCCCCAGTCTCTGGCAGCTGGGAGCTTCGCCTCCTAACCCCCATTGGCCTCCGGCGACTGGGGGCCCCGCCCCCAGACCCCTAAAACAGCCCTCTCCCATTGCGAATTTTTGGCTACGCGTTTGAGTACCAGCTAGGGGCTCCGAGCTAAAATTGTTAGACTTTTTTTTGGTCTTCACCTATATTTGGCAGAAAGATGTTGCGAAAATCTCCAAAGTGCCAGGGGCCTAGCCCGAAATAAATCCGGCCCGGCAATAACATGGTTAGTTGCCGTAACCATCTATTTCACCATTTTTCAATAACAAATCAATAATTCATCTCCAACCTCGCCGGTTGTTATGCACGAAATACTTTTTTAAAAAATTAGCCATGGAAAATGCTGATTGAACGAATCATTAAACTTCAGTTGAGGGGGCCTGGCCCCCTGGCCGAACATGTACTCCCATAACTGGTTATTGTCATGACAAAACAAAAATCTCAAAGGAAAATCATCGAGTGGATTATTATTTACTGCTAAAATGTTGGAAGAGACAATGCACCTTACTTCCCCCTACGTGGACCAGATCACTTACAATTAAACTTTAACTCCAAAATGCCAGATGTTAATCGTGTTTGGACTTAAATTG
The DNA here is from genome assembly GCA_963965965.1 of Trididemnum nubilum. Classification (NCBI taxonomy): domain Eukaryota; kingdom Metazoa; phylum Chordata; class Ascidiacea; order Aplousobranchia; family Didemnidae; genus Trididemnum; species Trididemnum nubilum. The sequence goes on along the minus strand of CAWYPQ010000267.1, from coordinate 46,000 downwards.
CAAGTAAAAGGAGCATTAAACAATTTGATTTTTTCAATTGGCTTTCAAATGTCAAAAATCTAGTGCTTTTAAATGGCTCCAAACACTTGCGAAATGTGATTCAATGGCATTAAAATAGCTTTTTTTTTTCAAAAAATCACAAAAGATCTTCACAAATCACAAAAAATCACAAAAAATCACAAAAGGCTTCGCCCCCAGACCCTCAAAGCCTCCGGGGCGGCTAGCCGCCTCGCAACCAGACCTCCCGTTTTTAATACCTTTGAGTTACACTAGCTTTCTCAACACGTTTCCAAAGTTAAATGTTTGCGTTTTTGAACTATTAGTTTAAGCTCTCTCCCTTCGCAAAATCCTGGTTACGTGCCAACAGCCAACGATTTCAGATCTTCCATCCTACAATATATTTGTCCCACAAAAACTTCCTCTTGGGAAAAATTTTGATGACTTCATTTCATGTGATTTGTGGTTTAGGCCTCCCCCAATCAAGAATTCTGGGTATGCCAATGAATTGGAGATCGCCTGAAAAAAATTTTTGAAGAAGTTTTTTTTTTGGAGAACACTTGCACCTGTGTCCTTGGCCTTGGCCTCGAGCATTGCTGTCCTTGGCCTCGAGAGATTCTGTCCTCGGAAAGGCTGTCATTGGCCTTGGCCTCGGATTTTTTTTGTGTCCTTGGCCTCGAGCCTTGTGTCCTCGACTCCACCTCTGCAACAATATACTTTTGAAAAAAATTAGCTACAGTAAAGGAAATGCTCATTGAACAAAATTTTGAATTGAGAGGTCCTGGATGCCTTGGCCGTATATGTAATCCTATAACTGGTTGTTTTTATGACAAAACAATAATCTCTAAGGAAAAATTTTCGACTGGATTGTTATTTCCTGCTAAACTATTGCACGAGGCAATGCACTTTACGTGGGCCAAATCACGTACAAAATTTAACCCAAAAATGCAAGATTTTAAACGTGGTTTGGTCTTAAATAGAAAGCAAAAGAAGGACTGAACAACTTAACTTTTTCACTTGATTTCAAATGTTAAAAATCTAGTACCTTCAAATGGCTCTGAATACGTGCGAAATGTGATCCAATGGCGTTAAAACAGCTTTTGTTTCCAAAAAACTACAAAAAATCGCCCAGCGGCTGGGGGCTTCACCCCCAGACCCCAACAGCCTCCGGCGGCTGGGGCTCCGCCCCCATACCCCCGTCAATGATCCGTTTGAAGTACAGTACACTTCTTTACTCAACACGTCTGCCAATTTAGGCATTTTCAGATTTTAACTTTTGGTTTAAGTCCTCCCCTTTGAACGAGTTCCTAGTTACGTGTCAACACCAGGCTACGGCTTTTGATTTTCCATTCTATGATATCTTTGCTCCCACAAAAAATTCCTGTTTCGAAGTTTCTGATAACGTCATTGCGTGTGATTTGCGGTTTGCCCCCCCCCCCCCCCCCCCCCCCCAATCAAAAATCCTGGCTACACCTATGCTTCCTGATAACGCCAAATAATTTTTAAAAAATGAAAGCAAGTTTTGAGAAACCAAAATAATAAAAAACATAAAAAATAAATAAAAAAGCAGAAAAATTAACAACAATAATAATAATAATCATAATAAATCTAGAGGCAAAATGCTTAAATGAAAAGCAGAACAAGGAAAAAAATTTAAGAACAAAAAAATAAAAGTAAATATTCAGAAATCATCAAATGTTAATTGTCAAACATAAAAGGTACGCAAGATTTATTTTCATTTTACCGTATACAGTTCAAGTTCAGACAGCGTTTTCAGTATAGCGTTTAAAAGGCAGAACTTGAAATTCAGGCAGTCAATAATTTAGATCAAATGTATATTATGTATCTCACAATTTGGATGTAAACTACGTACATTAAATTATGGTTTTTGTGTTTAGTTGATTGTGAAGTATGTTCATCGTTAAATTTGTATCAAACGCATTGTTTTGGTTTACACTCACAATTTACAACTTGCAGCTACTGGTCCGCTCTTTAGCAGCCGATAACACATATACACAAAAGAAACAAACAAGTAAAAGCAGCAGTAACAACAGTTAAATGCAAAAAATGAACAAATAAATAAATAATAGCATTGACTGATTTAGTAAAAATCATATTTGAGATTTTCCACAGAATTAAATTTAGAGGAGACAAAGGTAATGTCAGACTGATATGCTCTGGAAAAGAGGTGGGGGGTATTTTCAATATTAGTTACAACTTCTCTCAAGTCTATTTCCATTAGCCCTCCTCCAATTATCTTTTTGTATAAAATAAGGACGAAATAGATTACTCCGTGTGAGTTTTACAAAACTGAGGGATTTTATGATTTAAGAGCTTGTAAATAAGCAAACTGAAATTTAATCACTAGTCACCTCCCATAGCCCATTTATGCAGCAAGTTTAATCACGTTTTTGCACTGTTGATAGGCAACATTCTAAAACCTTTAATTTTTATTAAAAGAAGCATAAAAATAAGTTATTTTTTGCAAATAATACGGAATTTTCGAAGGCTGGGGGCTTCGTTTTTAGACTCCCAGCCTCCCTATTGGCTTTCGCTATCAGACCACCAAAATGGCTATGCGCTTGAACTTATTTTCTTAACTAATTTTGCGCTTGCAAAGTGTTACGCATACTGTACATAAATTATTGGCAGGTGGGGTAGCGGATTTTTGTTACGAATAAACCGTGGATTCTCGTACGCTCACAACTTTACGCCGACTGGATTGAAATACAGAACACGCCAAATCAATTTTTTTGAGGTCTGAATAAAAACTACTGTATTAATAAGTAACAAATAACGAAGCTGAATTCGGGCTTTTAGTTTTTTACCTGTAAAACAAAATACTAACTTTTGCCTTTTAACTAAAATTTTTGCGCAGCATCAAAACTTTGAAACTTTTTTCTCGCAAGAGCAGGCTAGTAATAGGACCCACCTGTTGTTTTTTAAATTAAGATGACTTAAAGTTTTGAACCTCATAAATCCTTTAGTGATTGATATGATATTGTTGTTGCACATATTCGTCCTCCTGTCACCGGACAGCGTCAGAAGCAAACAATTTGATGATCCGCACATTTTTCATTGCGGTAACTATACTTTGTGTTTGGGAGAATCCGCACATGTTTAGGGGTTTCCCGTGATCGAGCAATGTTCCTGTAGATTTTTTCAAATTTTTGTCCACTGAATTTGCCGCTTGTTCAAAGCCATCAAGCAGAAATAATCATCGTAAAGCTGCATTCACACGGGCGACTTTTAGATGCGAGAATCGGCATTCAGCCTTTTTTCTTTCTCAATTGCTCTTGTTTTTTTCTTTCTCGATTTGAGATGAAAAATAATAGGCCAAATGCCGATTTTCGAAGCTAAAAGTCGCCCGCATGAATGCAGCTTAAAGCGTCTTATCCAAGGACGCAACAATGGGACCAGTTGAACCGAAATCATGCAATCAGCGTCGTAGTAAAAAATGCCGCCTTTACCCTCTCGGCCACCCTGCTGACTCATTGCGTATTACGGAAAATTTGATTGCGTTTACGGACAAAATCTCGAATGTTGAAAAGTGTAATAATTTATGCCAACTTTCCATAATTTTTTTCTAATTTCATCATTGAACTGAAAACATACCATCTGAGTTGTTTTAAATAAGTTGAAATCTTTGAAAAACTCATTTTTTGAAAAATGTCATTTATCAACTTTTGCCACAACGTGCTTCAATTATACTTGTAGTAAATGTAATGGGTATGACATACCACCGGACCGAAACCCGACATAAGGGCATGGGGACATAAAGGCGCAGAGGCGTAAATCTGGAATCTGCGCTAACATATTTTTTTCGTGCTTTGGAAAATAAACATGTAATCAAAAAAGCAAACTTAATTATTTTTTTAATAAGTATTTTATTTAATTTTTGAAAGTCAAGATTTAAGCATTTTCTGAATTTAAATTCGAGTTTTGTTAAAATGTAAGTTGTATGGAGCGCCGTTTGTGCCCTAATTTGTGCAATGTTTTTTTGCATGTCTAATTAAATAGTCATTTTAATTTAATGTGCAAAAAGAAATATACAAAAAAAACATGTGCAAAAACAAATATGCAAAAATTTTTGAATATTTATTACACTATAATTTGCGCAACGTTTTTTTGCATATTTATTTAAATAGTCATTTTAATCAAATAAACAAAAATATATGCCACAGAATAAACCATTGCAAAAACAAAGAGGACAAACGACTGCTACACAAAAATATTTTGCCCAAACATTTCTGACATACAAAATTGTTGTTGCAAAACTAAATCCACAAAAATTTTTGTGGATTTTTGCAACATTATTTTTTGCATCAAAATTTTTTGCATTATAATTGTTTTGTGTCACAAATATTTGTACATTTATTTTTGATAGCAAAGAAACAACCACGCCGAATAAACGTGCAAAATTTTGTGACGCAAAAAAATGTTGATGCAAAATTTTTTATCGCAAAAAAAATGCGTGCAAAAATAAATCGTCAAAAATATTTGACTATTTAGTTAGTGTCCATAACGATCAAGGGTAGAAATTATGCGGGAGGGAAGGTACCAGCAAGGTATAAAACTGGAACTTCAGGACGACGGGCAACTCTAATAAGGTGCTAGCCCTCGTTGGGCTAGGAAATGATGATTCATTAACCCGTACCTTCCCGCCCGCATAATTTCAACCCTTGATCATTATGGACACGAACTAAATAGTTAAATATTTTTGACGATTTATTTTTGCACGCGTTTTTTGCGATAAAAAATTTTGGATCAACATTTTTTGCGTCTCAAAATTTTGCACATTTATTCGGCGTGTGTTGTTTTCTTTGCTATCAAAAATAAATCTACAAATATTTGTGACACAAACAATTGTAATGCAAAAAATTTTGATGCAAAAAATGATGTTACAAAAATAAATCCACAAAAATTTTTGTATATTAAAAAATATTCAAAAATTTTTGCATATTTGCTTTGCACTGTTTTTTTTTGTTTATTTATTTTTGCATATTTAATTAAAATGACTAGTTAATTAAATATGCAAAAAAACAAATTGCTCAAATTATGGTACACAAACGGCGACCCATAAAGTTGAGTTTCAAAATTTATTCTCCTCAAAAAACTAAAAACGTGGAACAGGTCAGTGATTGTTTTCACATGCAATCTTTTAACGGTTGCGCTTAATCCGTTTAGCAAAAAATAGTTAGACAGTCTTTGTCCCACTGCAAAGCAAAAGCTGGTTTAGTTTTCAGTTTTAGCTTTTTAGAAGCAAAAGTTTTCAATCGCATGCATCTGTACTATAAATAGCTATTATATGAAATTTAGAGAACTCTATCGCTTTATTTTTTGTTTTGTTTTAGTTTTTATTTGTTGTAATTATTTGGAAAATGGACAAATTGGACAGATTTCGTTTCTTTGATTACATAATTATTTTCCGGAACACAAAAAATCAGCGCAGATTGCTGAGTCTGTGCGCCCTTAAAAAATCAAATTTTTGAACGGCTCAAGTTAGGGTGCCAGTTTTTTTGATATCAGTAGATATTTAACAGACAAATATTTTGACATAATTTGGGGGTACCACCCCCCCGGGGGACCCCCCCAAATGGACCCCCCAAAAACAACTTTTTTAACCATTTAACCTAGGGTGCCATTTTTTTTGATATCAGTAGATATTTAAGAGAGAAATATTTTGACATGGTTTTGGGGGTACCACCCCCCCGGGAACCCCCCCAAAAAATCAAATTTTTGAACGGCTCAACCTAGGGTGCCAGTTTTTTTTTGTTATCAGTAGTATTTGAGAGACAAATATTTTGACGTAATTTCGGGGTACCACCCCTTCGGGGACCCCCCAAAATGGACCCCCCAAAAATAAATTTTTTAACGATTTAACCTAGGGTGCCATTTTTCTTTGATATCAGTAGATATTTGAGAGACAAATATTTTGACATAATTTGGGGGTACCACCCCCCGGGGACCCCCCCAAATGGACCCCCCAAAAACAAATTTTTAACCATTTAACCTAGGGTGCCAGTTTTTTTTGATATCAGTAGATATTTAAGAGATAAATATTTTGACATGGTTTGGGGGTACTACCCCCCCGGGGACCCCCCAAAATGGGGCCCCAAAAAATCAAATTTTTGAACGGCCCCAAGCTAGGGTGCCAGTTTTTTCTGTATCAGTATATATTTAAGAGACAAATATTTTTACCATATTTGGGGGTACCACCCCTTCGGGCACCCCTCAAAAATAAATTTTTTTAACGATTTAACCTAGGGCGCCAGTTTTTTTTTGATATCAGTAGATATTTAAGAGATAAATATTTTGACATGTTTGGGGTACCACCCCCTCGGAACCCCCCAAAATGGGGCCCCAAAAATCAATTGTTTGAACGGCTCAACTTAGAGTGCCAGCTAGTGTTTTATGATTATCAGTAGATATTTAACAGACAAATATTTTGACATAGTTTGGGGGTGCCACCCCCCCGAGGACCCCCCAAATGGACCCCCCCAAAAATCAATTTTTTGAACGGCTCAACTTAGAGTGCCAGTGTTTTATGATATTAGCAGATATTCAACAGACAAAATTTTTGACATGGTTTGGGGGTGCCACCCCCCTGGGGACCCCCCAAATGGACCCCCCAAAAATGAATTGTTTGAAAAGCTCAACTTGGGTGCCAGTCTGTTTTGATATCAGCAGATATTCAACAGACAAATATTTTTGGTGTCTTTTCCCAAGGCTTCCGGGTTGGTAGCCTTTAGGCCAGAAGCACGCAAAACGATTGAACAAAAATGAGCAAATATGTTGATGCAAATGTAAAATATTATACACGTGGGTTAATCTTCAAATCACTGCAACTGTACGCCATTTGAAAGAATAAGAAACTGGCCCTGCAAATTTATTAGAGTACAATTGCAATTTCACTTGGAATGAAGTTAAATGACCGGCCAGTTGGTCAAGCGGTAACGCGTTTTTCTCTGGAGCGGGAAGTCAAATCTCGGGCCAGTCAAGTCAGACAGTATTGCCAACGGCTCGCTACTGCTGCAACACTTCTTCCGAAGGAGCAGTGTTGCTTGGACGAAATGACGTGTAGATGGGCCCGCAAACTCATTACATGCTTCAGCGTAACACAACGAGTATAAAGTAAAATTTGAGTTTGATTTGATAAAGTTGAATTAGATTTGAATTCAAATGCACATAAGAATATCAAGGTCCTGGGAGAAAACAGCACAAGTAAGCACACTCAAAATTACTTAATACATGAGTATTGATCAACGTAAGCAATTCAGGTGTTTGATAATACGACATTTTAAAATAATTTCTTTGTTGTAGCCTACATCTTTTTCATAATGAGCACAATTAAAAAAGTTAGTCTTTATAGCATTGAGATGCAAACCTTTAATTGACCTTTTTTATTAAATTAATGCCATAAACAGTCTAGGTTTCAGGCGCGTAGCTAGGAATTTGCATTGGGGGCGGGGGCTGTTTTGGAGGCTGGAAACAACATCAAACGATCTTGACCAAGATTTTTGACGATCTTTCATCAGATTCAGTCAGTTTTCTGTCCAAAGTAAGGTGATTTCCCCCCAAAAAAAGGTCTTAAGACAAGCTGAAACCCAGTTTTTCTGGTCTGAATCACACCTGGCTCTTCACCAATTCTTATCGCGCATGCCTTTGGGGGGGGGGCTATTTTCGTTTCTAAAGCAAAAATCGGCCTTAAAAGTGCTAAAAACGGGGTATTTTGCATACTCTTCAGGCAAATGGGGGGCACCGGTGCCCCTTCCCGCCTCTCCTGGCTACGGTTACTGCTAAGTTGTCATTTTTTTTCAGTTATTTGATAATTATAGCGTAAATTTTGAATGAATGGCCAACAAATTTAACATTTTGCTCTGGAATTAACTAAAAAATTAAAATATTTTGCATGCAAGTTCGAAAATAATGCATTCAAAATTGGTGAAAATGATCAAAATATTTTTGATTAATTTTAGTTAGCATTTTATATAACGTAATTTGCACAAACAATCACTAATTGATGTCATTTGGTGAAATATAATCAAATGAAAATCCTTCATGGCAACTAACTCATAATGAAGCACTGGAGAGAATGATGCCTGATGATTATTGCTCAATAAGGTAAAGTTTTTGATTCTGATACATAAACCAGCCGTATTTTGTTGCATAATTATGAAACAACTGTAATTGTTTTTGGAAACAATCAATATTTGTATTGATATAGAGCAAGCAATAAATTCAAAATTGAGAAAACAAAGTAGGAATTTTTGGTAACTTGTTTCAAAAAATACAGCATAGATGATGAAGAGTGCAATTGTCATTGAAAAACCGAAAAAGCAATGAAAAATGTTATATGTCAAGACTTTAAGGCATGTTTGTTTTTTTTATTTGGTGCAAATCCTTCATTCCCATTTTCGGACCTCACTTAGCCCCCAAAATTAAAAAAAATTCAAATAACAGACTTTCTTTAGAAGTTATCATCAAAATAACCTAAAATTATGATTCCTTGCCTCCAAAAACATGTATTTAGACACAAAAACCAAGTCTATATCTTTAGTAAACTCGTAAAATTTAATTTAAAATTTTCATACTCGACGTCTGCCATCTTGTGGTGACCTTCAATATCTCAGCAACAACTGGGTTGATTAAAAAACTTTTTTTGCACGTTGATCAGCACGCCAGCCTCTATCTATAAAATAGTTAATTGACTCTTTTCCAGAGGTTGGGTACAAAAATGCTCAATTTTTTTTTTGAAACATAATGGAATAGCCCAATCAGAGGTGGAGTCCTCAAAGACGTCCTTGGCCTCGAGGACGTCCTCGAGGACACATTTTCAAGTCCTTGGTCTTGGCCTCGAAGCCTCAAGTCCTTGGCCTTGACCTTGGCCTCGAAGCCTTAGGTCCTCGAAAATTGCCCTGTCCTCGTCTCGAGAACAGCACTATTTTTTAACCCGTTGAAATTTTGTTGTAAAACACCAGAAACCTGGCGGAAAATTGCGAACACCTTTTTTGTTTTTCTCAATTGGAGCATTGGCGAGCCAGGGGCAGACAGGGGTCCCGGGCCCCTCCCCAAGCGAAATTTCGCCAATGACAAAAATGTGACAAAAAAGCCTATTGTTTCTTCAGTTTCAGTTTCTTTTATAGCATTTTTCGCTTACAACAGTAACTAACAACAATATTGAAGACCAGGGGCCCCGGGGCCCCCCTCAGTTCAATTTTTGCCAAACATTTTAAATGTATAACCCAGGTAAAATTAAGGTTTTTTTTCTTAAAAGTTGCTGCCTAGGCCCTCATGTAACTTTTAATAAACGTAATGCAACAACCAGAGTCGGATTTATTCTATGGCACAGTGCCAGGGTCTCGCGCTCAGATGGTGAAACTTTTTTTTCTTTACCTATATTTGACAGGAAGATCTTGCAAAAATCCCCTAAGTGCTATCGGCCCAGCGCGATGTAAATCCGGCCCGGCAATAACATGATTAGTAGGCGTAAACCATCTATTGTGCCATTTTTCAATAACAATTCAATAATTCACCTCCACCTCGCCAGTTTTTACGCACAAAATGCTTATAAAAAAACTAGCCACGGAAAATGCTGATTGAGCAAACCATTGAACTTCAATTGAGGGAACTTCAATAATTCAAACAATCAACGATTTCAGATCTTCCATCCTATGATATCTTTGTCCCACAAAACTTCCTCTTTTGAAAAATTTTGATGGCGTCATTGCGTGTGATTTGTGGTTTGGGCCTCCCTACCAACCAAAAATTCTGGGTACGGCCTATAAATTGGAGAGTGCCTGAAAAAAGTTTTTGAAGACCTTTTTGTTTTGGAGAACATTTGCGGCTGTGTCCTTGGTCCTTGGCCTTGGCCTCGAGCATTCCTGTCCTTGGCCTCGAGAGGGTCTGTCCTCGAAAAGGCTGTCCTTGGCCTCAAATTTTTTTTTTGTGTCCTTGGCCTCGAGCCTCGTGTCCTCGACCTCCACCTCTGAGCCCAATACTACATTTACAAAGCTATTCTTACTGACGATAGGTGATATTCCCTGAAACAGTGGCAACTGGTTCTACATTGCTATATTTTTTGAGATAGCTCTATCACGACAGGACATGTGATCTAACTGATATGGAGGTTCTTTTATTTTTGATATTTTTTTGTTATAATTCGCCGTTCTCAAGCAAGTGACGTAATTTTGTTTATTTATTTTTTGTAGAGGGTCTACTTTTATGATGTGGTTGATTGCGTTTGTAATTGCCTTCATTCCTTACTCAGTGATGTACGGTACGTTCGACAGAGACAGAAGCATTCGTACTGCATATTCTCAATGGAGCCATTGCACACTTGATATTTCGTGGTAATGTAAAATATAGTGTATACACAAACTTTAGCCTTGGTGGGTAAATGTCATGTTTTGGAGCCTTTTATACTAGCAAAAAAGCAGCCAGGAACCAACAACCCACCAAGCTTAGCTAGATGGGAAAAAAAGGATTGGTTTAAAAGCAATTCACATCACCAGCGAAATTACTCTCAGCAAGAAAACGCTTCCGAGCCAAACATGGTCACACCAAATACATTACTAAAAAATTTTTTGCAAAAATCTCACGAACATTATAGGAAATATTGATTGCTGTAGTTAAAGGAAAAAGAAAAAGCAGACCCTTGTAAAACAAGAAATCCGCTCAAGAAATTGCACTCGGCGAGATCTCAAGTCAGAGGAGCCGTTTATCCAGAGTTGTGCACTGTGATCAGTCGTGCAACCTACAAAAATAAATTTCTCAAACCCCCGGCAGCATAAATCAAACTTTCAAAGCTAAAGTGAAATTATTCCACCAAAAACGGGCAAAAACAACACAACAAACTTTAAACTTGCAAGTGTGACAATACCTATTAATCAAAAGGTGAACTCTAACAAAAAAACTTATCCAAACGAGCTACAGTAAAGCATCAATATAATCAAGAAATACTTATGTTACGTCTACAATGGGACAATGTAGTCAAATAGAGCCGGCATACGAATTATTCCCCTCAGTTTATAGCGAAACACAAGTGCAATCAGGTCGCTCAACAAACGGATTGTCTAAGTCTCTGTAAAAAGCTGAAACTTGTTGTAGCTGGGCGTACTGCCCCTTCAACAACCTAGAGGGTTAAAAGCCAGATCCAAGGAATCTGCGAGAAAGATTACAACTAAGCAATAAGCATTCGATGCTTGCTGCTAGTGCTAGGGAAAATACTCCTATACCGATACGGGTTTTCTTTGGCTTTTAGCCTACTCCAGAACCTTACTTCTGAAAATTGATTGCAGGTACAGGTCCAGATGCAGGAGCTCTTAACGTCGACGAGGTCACCTAGTTTGTGACAGAAAACGATTAGTAGACCTAAAGTGAAACAAAGGCAGGAGGGCCACCACAATACTAATTGTAATTGTAGTAGTTTCACAATATAAATAGAATTTTCTTGTTCCTTACTTTTATTGTTTTGCTGCAGATGTAAGGCAATTCCTTTACGGTAATATCACCAGGGCTTCAAAAAGTGCTCAATAACAAACAGTTAGAGCAAATACACTGTATCTGAGCTGTTTAACACAATATTAAAAGTCAAAACATTAAAAATTAAAAACCTGAAAAACCCAGCAGTTTGTTTCCCCGCGAACAGCGGGTTATCAGTTGTAAAAAAGCTATAAAACGAATAAAACTCAAACACTCTGTCTGTTTCATTCAGAAGTATGATCATCAGGAATCTGTTACATCCTAAATGGGGTCATCATGGGAAAACAAAAACTTAGTTAAAAAAAAGTTTATCCTTAATGATCTTTTTTACGGGTGAGCAGAATAATGGGTTTTTAATTAATTTTTTTTTAGTTTTAATTCGACCGGCAAGTTGGTAGAGCGATAACGCGTTTGTCTGTGGAGCGGGATATCTAACGTTCAAATCTCGGGCCGGTCAAATCGGAAATAAAATTGTCAATGGTTTGCCACCGCTGTAACAATTCTTCAAAAGGAGCTGTGCTGCCCGGGTACAATATATCGGAAATGGTCCCCACAAACTCGCAATAGGCTTTGAATAATGCGTCGACTATAATGAAAGATTAGTTGAACCCTCACGGAAAAGCGGGCGATGAAGAAAGACAGAAAAAGAGAACAAAAAAGATCTGAGTTGATTTAAATTTTTTAAAACCATGATATTCTGCTGCAGATGCAATTTTTGTTTTAGCTCAGTCCAGGCACATAGGTAAAATGATTCATTTTGATCTTGATTCAGCAATTTTGCTTTCAGTTAACGTCCAAAGAATTATAACTTATGTTCAATTGATGCACTAATGCAGTGCAAGCTAATAAAGCATTAATTTTAGGATTTTGGCATACACGTATTATGCCGCTATTTTTCACGTCTTTTTCATCCACATTCCATTCAGTTTGATTATTCTGTTCTCTTTGGGTATCGGAATTGAGATTTTGTTGATGAGAAAGAAGCGAAACGCCAAGAGAGGTGCTACGTGTTGGTAGAAATTAATAACTGTATAATACAACATTTACTGAAAATGAATAGTGATAATTCTGGAAGTGGCCCCAAGGGCAAAAAGCCGGATGTTAACTCTGCAAAACTATAAGTTTGATTTTTTCTACCATACCGATGCCAGTCTTAAAACAATCTATATTATCTATTTTACAAATATTGTGAATGATATACGTACTTTTGTGAACTTAACTTATTTTATATAGCCAGAAAGAGGGCAAAATGGTTTTATTGGGTTAAATCTCTTCAGAAAAATAATTTGTAGTTTAAACTAAACTGACTTTAAGTGAACTTTATTCTAAAATAATTCCTGAAACTTTTAAGTTGCCAAGATAAAGAAATATTTTCCAATTTTGAGGTTTGCCAAAATCACTCTCCAAAATCTTAGCATTTTATGGCCCTTTATTCAACTTAATTGACGTCGAGAAACGTTTTTGCAGCGTAAATAATTTCACTTAGGCATTAAATGATTCAGTTTCAAAAAACAATTTCAAAGAAAACTTCAGGTGATAGTGATAAACTTTTTCAGATTCTTATAGCATTAGGCAAGCTGAGGTGATAAGAAAAAAGAAAGAGAACCAGATTGTTCTTCATTTAATACTCATTGTGGGATCCTTCTTAATTGGATATATCCCAATATCAAGTAAGATAAACGTCTAGCAACTACCTTACCTGCGTAAAAGATACCATTTGGTTAAAATAACCAAAAAATAAGCTCGTATGCTCGTGATTTCGCGCCCAGTATAGACTGGTCCCAAGAATTACAGAATATGTAATGGTCTAAGGTCATTATGACATTTATTGACCGTGATAACGCGTATTTAATGCTAATTCATAAGCTGTAACAGCTCCCACGCTGGACGGCGAAGACGTTCAGCATTTACCACCACAGATATTGATCGTGTTTTTTGTTTTTTTGATGGTGTTTAGTACGCTTATCCGATACAACTAGTTGGGAACTGACAAATGCGCAAGTGTTATGGCAAAGAGTGCACGTTAATTTTTTTATTTTTATTTTATTTTGGCAGTGTTCCACTTTTTCGCAATGGATGCACTATATACCGAAGATCAAAGTTAATTGGATTTCTCCTGGAGATTCATTGATATTACCCTTGTTCGTTTTAGTGAATGCCTCAATCCCATCTTCTATGACTTATCGTCCAGGTACGAACTTTTGTTAGAATAATTGATTGGCTCCTGTTTCTTTTGTGTTTGTGTATGAAATGCAAAAACATACTTCATAGTTAAAAAACTATCTAATAGCAATTATTACTGGTACTGCATTTAGGCCTATCCCTAGATGGGCACAAATCCGTTAATCGTTAATGCGTTAATAACGACGCTAACTTTTTCATTAACTCGTTAATTCGTTAAAAAGATTTTTTATGTTAACGGACTAAATTAACCTCCGTTAAGTTTTTTTAACTTCCATAGAGGTTTTTATTGTTAATATCTTGCACCATTCATTCATAGTGCCGTAACAAACCAATTTGCACTGATAGCACTTGCTGAGTTTTACAAAAGAAAAAGTGAAGAAAGGAGCTCTTTTTTGGGGCAAATTATAAGCTACAGCCTCATACAGTAGGTCTATTAATTATCGCTGTTTGCAATTTCCAAAGATTTTCCGATCGCAGCTTCGTCAGTGCATTTGAACCTATTTTTATCTTGAAATTATATTGGACAGTAAAATGTAACTTCCAAAACACAAAAAGGCCATCATTGCAATAAATTTTTCCTTACAATCAGCTCAACAGTGTCATTACGTGTTCTAGAAGTAAATGAATAAAAAGAAATGTAAATTAGAGGCAAAAAATTAACAAATTACCGGCCTTCATTAACTTCCGTTAATTTAAGCTGAAAATAGCATATGAACTTTAACAGAGGTATGAAGTTTGTTAACGAACTAGTGGTTAACGAAGCTAACGTGTTGCATTAACTAGCTCATCTATGGGCCTATCATTGCAGCTATTTTGCAAATTGGAAACGAAAATGCATTTAAGGTTCCTTTTTTTGTCTGATTCGTTATGTTTTTGATATGCTTAAGTTGTGTAACAGAGTGCAGTGAAAAAAACTTTTTTCTTTGATATCAATTTACTCGGGGTCAGAAAACTTGGCAAATGGACTAAAAACACCATTAAATTTGTTTTTGTGGGGTTGCATGCAGAAATGTTTGTGCTACCGCCATCTAGTGGTTTGGCGGCTCCTGATTTTCAAAAATTTGCAATAACTTTTGATTCTGACATTGCAGAAACATGAAACTTATGTCAAAAGTTGCAGAGTACCATAGTTTATATAAATTTCAAAAGTACTTTTTTTTCTATTCCCATCAAAAATAGAGTTATTTGGAAAAAAATATTTTTTTGATATTTGCTGGATTCTGCTAATTGTTGTTTTAATTTGCCAAACAGTTTTTTGTTAATGCTGAATTCTTAAAATGAAGATCTGCTACAACTTGCCAATCAGAGCCGTTTTGTATTTTTTGCAATGCAGCGATGTGGAATTTTATAGCCAAATTTAATAACGTGTAGGAGAGCTATGCCAAAGTCTCCCAATCCCTCTCTCATTGGGCTAGCTGAACATTTAATTTAATGATTTTTTAATGAGTTTTATTATTATAATGAATAAATGAAAGAACAGAAAAACGGAGTAGTCTCAAATTTGATGTAAAGACCAACTCGGTGCCTCTCTTCCACTATATACGACTGTTCTCTTGCAGTCAACACTCAAATCCATAGAAAAGGAGGAATCGCAAAATGCAATTTACCCAAGTATAGCAGCATTAACACGTTTCACAAAAACTTGCACTGATCATTAGCATACTTGCACTAGCAGTCACTACTCTCTAAGCTCCATGCATGATTTAAATAGTTCCCATCAGTGATAGCACGTGGTAGATCATCGTAGTCTAGTATCCAAAAACCAAAAATTAAAAAATAAAGGTTGGCAGCTGTCGATGTAAAGTCCTCTCGAAAAACAAAAAATGCAAAAGACCTTGTAAAGAAGTAGCGATTCTTAAAGGACAGCCTTAGTAGATGCGCTAAGTAACAGGCTATTTTTAACAAAGGATAATAATTGCTCAGTGATTTGACTTAAGAGCTGATTAGACAATTGCAAACAACTCTTCTACAAAATCGCAAGATTGCAACAAAACAATAATTAATCAAACACAAAGCACAAAAAAAGATTGAAATTGGGTTTTCAGTCACGAGTTAAAAAGCAGGGCAGATTATTTTTTTCAGAATTTTAACAATTGTATACAATAATATCAAACTCACTGTATGCCAATAGTTGATGTGCTATGATCTATATTGATCAGACTGCTTGTTCGATATCAGCAATTGGTTCTACAGTATGTAGACTACGTGATGTACTGTAACAAAGCAATAGGAGGTTACAAAAACATTTGTCACTGATAAGAAAGCAGAACGCTAATTAAAGTTATTGACAGGTAATTATGAAAGCAAAGCATCCAGTGGTAAAGACAAAAGAAGTTAAAATACATTGAATTACTATTTACTTAGTGATCTAAATGATGATTGATAATGCAGCATGCAGGATACATAGTAACAAGTACAGTTTACACATTTTATATTTATAAGTATTGCAAAGCCTGGATTGTGTTAGTGTAGCACAGTTCGTAGTGGTCTTTTAACTGCGAAATATTGAAGCAATTATCCAAGCTGTTAAAGTGACAAAAGTTTTGCATAGTAGACTAATCTTCAAAAGCATCAAAGAATTTCCTCCAAGAGTCTTACATATAAACATAGAAGTTATCTGTCGAGTACTGAATAAGGAAAAATGTTTACAGTATGAAGCTGTTCATACAGTGGCAGAAGAACTTGTTCAGTTGTGGATTTGGTGCAATGCCCACACCTTTAGCACAGCCAGAATTGGAAGTCAAGTACAACAGCTAATGAAAGAATTCAATAATTTGGACAGATACCCTAAAACTAAACGTGGTACAGCATTTCTGCAAAAAGAAGGAACGTTTATGGAAAAAATGTAGAGTTTATTTGATATTTTCTGTGAAGATAATACTCAAAAAAGACATTTAGAAAATGTGTACAGGCTTCGAATGTGTGAAAAAGATTATGCATTCCATTTACACTGACCAGAAAACAACAAGAGCTGCAAAATGCACTGCTTCAATTGAAAAACTGACAACAGGTGACATACGATTTAAACAAAAAGCCAGTCATTAGAATCTCCATCAACAACCAAAAGATTGGAATTAGAAATAGTCTCGAATGATAACTTTATGCATTTGTCAGACACGTTCTGTTGGTAGTGATTCTTCACAATCTACATCAGATGATTCATTGCATTTTATGGGTGACTGTGATTCAAAGCTGCAACATGCTAGGATCAACCTACTAAGCTTAGCTTTGATATGTGAAAGGTTTCAACTTTCAGATCGTGCGGGAGCTGCCGTGGAAAATGCAGTCATCAAAGACCTTAATTCAAGCAACCTTTTAACCAAATATGATGACAGTCTCAAAACTGATAGAAGCAAACTGAGCGAGAAAGGGTGAAGTATCGTGAAGAAATGAGAAAGAATGACGAAGTGCAATTTTCATGAATCAATGGCATACCTATGTATGACCGAAAAGATGCGGCCCATGTTGTGATGAAAGAAGAAGACAAATATTACCGAAAAACTGTGATAGAAGAACATTTACCGAAAAACTGTGATAGAAGAACATTAACTTGTTGTAGGGGAACCAAGAGAGTTTTATTTAACGTATGTGTCGCCATCAAATGGAAAAAGAAGATCCATTGCTCAGTGTATAATCAATAGTATAAAGGCTGCTTCATTGCAGGAGACTCTTGCCATTGTTGGCAGCGATGGAACAGCTGCAATAACTGGCATTTATAGTGGTGCATAAGATGCTTAGAAGATCTTTGTGAAAGACCAATTCAGTGGGCTATATTTACTACACTGCTATAAACTACCTTTGCGTCGTGTATTTCAAGCACTGGATGTCTCAACGGTGTCACACTATGCTTTCAGTGGGTTAATTGCACAAAGTCTGAAATGATTAGTGTCAGAGTAGACAATCTGAAAGTTTAAAGTCAATTCGAACCTTAAGTGTCCTCTGTTACCTGAAGATGTTGTGCCGGATCTGAGTTCAGCCAATTTTGTGCATACAAAATCTATTGGGCCATTACTACTGGTAAACTGAATAGTGACTTCTCAATGGTTGAAGTTGGTCCAGTCGTTCATTCTCGATGGCTCGCCGTAGCATGCAGAATATTACGTCGTTATGTGCCGGAACGAAAGCCTTCTACAACTCTTGTGACTCTTACAAAATTTTGTGTGAAAGTATACTTTTTATCTTGGTGTCAGATTAAATCGAAACATGAACACACCGAAGGACTAAAAAGTTTGTTTGATTTGTACAAAAGAATTCAACATTTTTGTAATCTCCAAGTCAAAAACATAGCTCCAAAAGTTATTGAAAGGAATGCGCATTCTGATCAACCAGAAAATATTCTATTTTGTATGTTGGCTAATTTAGATGAAAGTATTCATAATGCTGCAGTTGATAAGATGTTGCACATCTGAAATCATGGAACAAAAGCAACAGAACTGACTGAAGAAGGCAGCAAAAACATGACTACTTGTCGTTTTGAGGTGACACAAATTAACTGCAAGTCCCAATCATAACATAACATGGCACACATTGATGCCGAGAAGATCGTAGAGCCACCACTACTTCAAAGTCTATCTTTGATGGAAATTCAAAACCTAAGGAGTGCGCCCCTGAAAGAATCGCATTCATGTCACAATCAGGCAGTTGAACGTCACATCAAACTAGCAACGGAGGCTTCGTCAATTACGACAGGGTTTGCAAGTCGTGATGGACTCTATAGACAACGGATATAAACCAAGCACTTGATGAAAAGATTTGATACCAACAAACAATTTGCTTGTTAAACCACCTGTTCATTGCTTATCGGACGACTGTTGATCATGAAGCATCAATCTTGATGTTAATCAGTAAACACTTGCATTGTTTAAACTTTTTCAAAAACTTTATTAAAGGTATATTTTTGTTCCAGCTATATCTAGAAGCCATATCCAGTCAAACTCTAGTAATTCATAGCTGGCCTTAAAATCTTGCTTAATGTGTATTACGTATGTCAAGAAACCTAATAATGCATCAAGAAACTTACATTTCATTGCTGTAGTATCCTATTTGCAATAGTTTTGCAGTATTCGGTATGATTGTTTTAACTATTTATTCTAAGTTAGTAACCTAAATTGTGTAATAATCTTTAAAATAGTGGTTGATCTTCTTACAGACATTAATTTTTAGCAAATGACTGTGTGTCAGTTCTTCAATATTGTTACATCAGCAAAAAAAGAAAAAGCAGAATAATTTTTAGGCAGCGCTGTATTGCAGATTTTACGTTGAACGTTATAAAAATTAAATTTTTTATTGAATAACTCTTTTTTTGATGGAAATCGAAAAAAAGTTCTTTTATAGCTTGTATAAACTATTCTACTTTTGACATAATTTTTATGTTTCTGCGACGTCAGAATCAAAAGTCATAGCAACTTTTTGAAAATCAAGAGCCGCAGAACCACTAGATGGTGGTAGCACGGACATTTCTGCAGCAACGCCACAAAAACAAATTTAGTGGTGACTTTAGCTTATTTGACGAGTTTTCTGACCCCGAGTAAATCGATATCAAAGAAAAAAGTTTTTTCACTCCACCTTATTGTGTAATCGCTTAAGTAGAAAATTTAATCGGATTCCCAAGCTGATTGTTATGAAACAATCCCCATATAGGACATTCAGGTATAACATAGCTCAGCAACATCGCAAAAATAGAAGGCACTTGCATTATCGATATTAGTTACCATTAGTTACCATTTATCTATAGTATAATGCCACAGTAATTAACGCATCAACACCTATGTTGGTTTAACCCACATTCTTTTCGTTTCGCCAACTAAAACAATTGAAAAGCACCGAATAAAACCACACACACACACTAAAAAAAAAAAACGGTTTGGCCGTAAATACGGTTTGGCGGTAATTAAAAGTTATTATCGGCCAGTTGGTCGAGCGGCATCGCATTCGTCAATGGAGCGGGAGGTCTGAAGTTCAAATTTCAAGCCAGTCAATTAGGACACAGAGTTATTAACGACTTGACACCGCTTCGACATTTTTTTCTAAAAGAGCTGTGCTGCCCGGGAGAAATGACGCGGAGATGGGTACCGCAAACTCGTTACATGTTTCGGCGTAATACAGCGAGTATAATGAAAGATTTGATTGTATTTAAACAGTTATTTAGTGATCTTCTTTGATAATAGCACAAGTCAGTCAACATATAAACTAAGCAATTAAACGAAATAGCAAAGACGCACGTTCAATAATATTCTGTGCGAATTGAAGTTAAATATTCCTATCTGTTTAACAACTAAACAACTATTTTGAATGCAGCGAAATGCGCAGAGAAACATACGCGAACTTAAAGAAAATCCGTCTCTTTATTTCGTGTAACTAGGAGCTGAAGCAGCAAGAAAACAACAGTCACACTGCAGCAACAGCTGAAACCAACATCTAACACAGATTATTGAGTCGCAGATACCAAGCACAAGCAGTGCAGTGCACTGCGCCTGTGCACCAACTTCTATATCGGTCAACTGCTGTATTAAGTTGCTATTAGCTCATTAATTGTTTTGGTATTAGTTTAATTTGAGGTCAGTAAATTTAGGAGCAGTGGAAGTATGTGAGCTTTTCGTTACGATTCTTTGCAACAATTTTAGGTACCGTATTTACTCGTTTTGTAGCCCGGGCCTTTATTTTTTTTCAACCAAACTTACTACCGGGCCCTTATTCAAACGGGTGCATATTCAAGCACGGGCGCTTGTTATTTTCAAAGTAAAATTATGCACAAAAATTATCGTTGAAGACAAATATTTCACCACATCAATCCTTTTTCCATGTAAATTTATTCACGTCAAACGCAAATTACTCACGTCTTAAGAGTAATTCCCTCATATTAGTTTATATTATTCACAAGAAATAACAACTCAAAACTTATATTTTTTCAGCAAGTGGTATATGTTCTCTACCACTAAAAATTTAGCTTTTACATCGGGCGGGTATTCAAGCACGGGCCCCACGTTATACGTGGAAACACTTATTATCTTTCAAACTAAAAATGCCTTTACAGTTTTGAAGCAAAGCAAAACTTTCTTAAACGTTGCTTGTTAGACTGTAATATTGATAATACGATTGCTTTGCTTCAAAGCTGAAAAAGCATTTTTGTTTTGTTAGATAATGATTTTAAATATTTTTTTATATAATGTAGGCTATTATAGTCAGTTATGCGTAATTTATGTTACGGTAATCTTTCTATTTTCTTGAGCAGATGTTAATCTATTTTTGTGATTAGTTATCCTGATGAGAGTTTGATTGATTTAAGCCGAAAGCGTTTGATATGTATTAAATAAAAGATGCTCAATCCAGAAAGTTGCTGCTTATTGGTTTAAAATTTTAATGACTCAGAAACAACCTTGATGAAAAATTTAGTTTTTTCACAATTTAACGTCGAAAGTAAAATACGGTGCAAAAGTTAGTACCTAAAGGGTGCAAGTGAAGTTAAAGTTAGTACAAGTCAAATTTTTTACTGTTGACCAAAATGTTCGGAAAAGCTTGAAATACTTCCTCTCCAAATTTGGAATTTCCATGTCTTGTCGTTTTCAAGATGTTGCAGTTCAAAGTAAACCATTTTCTCTTACTTCAGTGTCGCCATTTTGCCAGTATCGTGACAAAAGATTATTTTTTCGAAAATTGGCTTGCCTTTTTGAGCTTTTTTTTATACTTTGAGTTCTTTTATATTTTGCACAAAATTGCCTCTTTTAGCTCTTTTTTTATGTGTACGTCATTCAGTGTTGGCAACAAAAAGTAAACTTCTAGAACTTTAGTTGCTTAACATTTAGCCGAGATTTCAACGCAGCAAGGGGACTTGAAGACTTATTTTACGCTTAATTGACATTAGAAAGGCTAATAATGGAATAATAATGTATCTGCTTTTGAGCTATAATCGAAATAACCCCAATAATTGCCATTAATTTGATTGCTGCACAAAAGCATTTTAATCAAGAGTCAGCAACCTTCTTGCCTATGCGCCGGCCACATTTAGATCTTGCGAGATCCTAGCTGGCCGTCATAAACCCTAAAACGAAGACAACTCCAAATTTAAGGCGATTTTTGATCAAATTAATGGAAAAAACAAAAAAACACTTGAAAGACGGCAATTTTTCACTACCTAGAATGACGATGCGGTCATTTATGACCGCAATTGCTATTTTGCATTTATTTTAATATTAAATTACATAAACTGTTCTTCCTAAGCATCAGTGGTGTAGCTCTAGTGGCGTATCACTGGTTTAGCAAGTTTACCCGTCCTGCTGGTGGCCCGGTCTGACCGACGACAAGCAAGCACAACCTACAAACTTCGTTTGTGTTGGGCTAGTGATGACAAGCAAACGTGGTAGTACGCGGGGTTTGTTAAGTTCAATCGAAAAAAACCGAAATACTTGGCAACCACATTTCAGAAAGAAAATGCAATGCGTTTTGTAGAAAAAATACGATTGCAATACTACAGCATGAGTTTATAGTTTTCTAAGCAGAAGCACTGCCACAGGAGGAGAATGTGGCAATAGTAACAATAGCTGAAGTGTGGTTGCCACAGTATGTTTTGTTACATCGATAGAAAGAGCGGCTGGACTTGTTTCCGCATTGCTCAAACTTGCATTGCTTTCTCTTTCATGAGACTTGAGCTTGCTACAGCCATCCCATGGAGCGTAGAAGGTGCAGTTACTGGCGGAGGATCTCAGCACATTTCTTTTATAAGCTGAAGTAAAAATTTTCTTCTTGACAAACGGTGACGAGTTACTTTACGGTAGATGATGAATGCATTTATGCATGCACAGTCTGTAATGTTGAAAAATACGGCAACTGGCCATCTTCTCGTAGCACTTTTGCAGGTATGATACCGAGCCATTTGGTCTAAAACATCTACACCCACTTTTGACAAGTTGTAATATTTGCTCGTTTCGGGCAGTTTCTTCTTGTGCGTTTCATCAATGCAAACTGTTTTGTGCGTCGAGCTTAGCAGATACACCAACTTTGCTTTCTTGGCTTTGCATATTGTCAAAGTGACATTGGATGGAGATTGGTACACCACTGTCGAATATAATGGTTTGCTCTTCATCATAGTCTCAACTTTTGGTGTTTCCTTTCTTTGCTTTCTTACTGCACCAAGAAGTGTATTTTTTTGAGCCTCCAGTTTGTCTGCTAAATTTATGCTAGTAAAAAAGTTGTCCTTTGTCTTATTGTATCCTTTTTTGACAAAAGGTTGCATTAGCCATAAGCAGACATCGGCGGGTAGATCATTTTCCCGGATTCTTGTTGGGTCTTTTCCAAGATAAGGTTTACCGTTGCATGGATATTTCGATTTGGCATCAACCAAAAGCCAGAATTTTGTGCCAAATTTGTCTGGCTTTTTTGGCATAAACTGTATAAATGGGCACCGTGTCTTACATGAAAACAGTTGCTCGTCAATGAAGATCAAAACTGGGCACATAACACCGTTTGCAGTTTTCTATGAAATCCTCCCAAGTTTCAGAGATGTGGCAAAACTTGTTTGTTTCTCTTTTTTCTCGGTGTGTGGAAAATTTTTCAAATCTCAAATGTCTCATTAGCTCCTTGTACCGATCTCTGCTCATTGTTTTTCTAAAAATTGGGTGACCCCATTCTTTACTCCACAACTGATAAATTGGGGTGTTTTTTTCAACTATAGGACACCACGTGCTATTTGAAGACCAATAAACTTTTCCAACTCTCGAATTTCTACTGAAAAGTTTGGTTTATCAGCTTTCCCATGATTGACCGTGAATTTCAAAATAGACCGAAGGATGGGCTCATCAATAAACAAACGAAATGCACTAAGTGGTCTTTGCGGTCGTATCCCTCTTTGAGCATATGCTGTTGGACCTGTTCTTTCTGAAAATACGTTTTCAGATGCAGCTCTTCCTCTGCTTGCAATGCTGTTTATTCGTTTCCAAGTAACTCCTGCTCTACTGGGAAGAAGGTCCCACTCATTGGTCGAAGGTACACCGGCACCTCTACCAACGTTTGCAGAAGTTTAAAGATCGCTATTATCATTACTTTCGCTCTTCGATGAATCGGAAGTTGCAGCCTGAACCACAGACTGCATGATAGATTGCGCAGGGCTATCTTCCTCATCTTCATCACAGGAGTTATCTGTATCAACTTCTTGCAAGGACCAGATGGCATCTGCCACAGTCCACTGCGAAAAATTAATCTAACTGTTTACCCAGTAAAATCGATCTGCAAAATTATTATAATTCTTGTTACTCAAACACTAATACAAGTATTCTGTGCCATACGCGCAACCACGGAAGAAGTATGCTGAAACCAAACTATAATAGCCATGACAATGACATCACAAGTAAAGAAAAGGAGGCTTTTTTCACACAAAATAGTCTTGAAATCGTTTCTTTTTTACAAAAAAATCGCAACATTATCTCGGTGGGCCCATGCATCCACCATATACCATGACTCCGGCGACTAGCGGCTTTGCTCCAGACCCCAGTGTGCTTCCGCTGGCCAGAGGCTTCGCTCCTGGATCCTATCACGCACACCTAAGCTCCCCTTATTACAATCCTGGTTGCGAAAGTGTTCTGTATCAGTTCAACTATTCATTTCTTCTAATATTTACGTTGCAACTTACAAAGCTGAAAATGTGTTAATATCACCAGAAACTGACAATCAGAAGGAAATTTACTGATAATCCTGCCCAAAGGCACAATAATCGCAGTGATATTGTGAAAAAATCCCAAATGAAAACCTGAAAACACTACAAAAATCCGCTTATCTCTTCGGCGGTAATTACAACTTGCTTTTCTTCATATAAATAGTGGTAACTGTACTTTTGCACAAAAGCACTTATCGGTCAATTTTGACCGCCCGTCTTTCTAGGTAAAACTGCCCCATTGACTTACTTGTGGTGATTTGGTAAAAAAAATCTTTTTCGACGGGCAATTTCAAGCAAAGTTAAAAAAACTCGTAGATTGAACTAAAAATAAACTTGAACAATAAATGGTGTAAAATGAAAAATAAAAATTGCAGCCGGTCAAAAATGACCGCTCGTCTTTCTAGTGTTAAGGCGATTTTTGATCGAATTAATGGAAAAAACAAAAAAAGTAAATAAAAAAATTTTTCATGAAATTATGAGCCGAAATCATGGTGAAAACCAAAAAATAATAATAAAAAAAGGTCTACTCTATATTTTAAGCTATACTGTCGGATACGGATTTGGTTATTGGCCAATGATTTCGAAAAGTCACGTAAGTGGTCTAAAAGAGATGAACGTGGCGGGTGGATCTAAGGGATCGCGGGCTGGATAAAATTCCTTGGCGGGCCAAATCCGGCCCGCGGGCAGTAAGTAGGTCTAAATCAACAATTCCATTATTAGCCCTTTCTAAAGTGAAAAAAAGCTTTCGCTGCACCCTGTTGTCTCGATGTTGTTTTTTTTTACTTCCTAAAATGGTCTGATGATAGACTTGAAGCCAAACAAAATGTAGCAAGGGTGGTGTAATTTCAAACAATCCAAATCTAAATTAACAATAATTACTCAAAAATTGCTACTTTCATCACCACATTGAAAATTTGGCAATATTGAAATTAAGGAAAAGTGTTTGATTTTGAAGACAAACCTCTCAAAAATGGTAAGACTTGAAAACCTTAGTTTCAAAGAATGAATTTTAAATTTGTTCTTAAAAAAAAAGAGGCAATAAGCACCTTGAATAGTAAAAACGTTTGATATAATTTTATCTCAATACACTATTTCATCTTTTTTATTGATTTAGTTACTGGAAGCTCCAATCAAATCACTATCACAACTCCATCTTGTGGGGTCACGTGTTCATAGCAATAGCCAGCAAATTTCTGGTGCTCTAAAAAGAAATGTTGAGTCAAGTACCAATATCTCTGATAATGTTTGACACATATATTTGCGCTGTTTTGCTGTGTTTCATCGGTTTGCTGTATCATTTCTTCCTTTTCATGTTGGCTTTTGTCATAGTAAAATAACTAATCATCCCATCTCACGACATACAGCGAAATGACAAAATCAGGGTGTCGAACCGAACCTGAACCCGAATCGTAAACCCGAAAAAACCGTTTCAATTTGGTGAACCCGAACCGAACCTGAATCAGCAAAATTTTACTTCAGTGAACCTGAACCAAACCTGAACCCTCAAAATTGTGCTCAAGTGAACCCAAACCGAACCTGAACCCTTAACAAAAGTAAGAATATACTTTTCCACATCCGGATACCGCTGGCGCTGGTACACGCACAATAAGAGCAGTGGTGATCATCAACACTCAACAGGATCATCAATTTCTCCTTTTTTTTTTTTTTTTTTTTTTTGACGAAACGAGTAACGACAGTTAAATTTTAAGTCAATGAACCCGAACCGAACCTGAACCAGTAATATTTTACTTGAGTGAACCTGAACCAAACTTGAACCTCGAAAATGGTGCTCAAGTGAACCCGAACCAAACCTGAACCGCTAAAATATTTTGAGCAGGAACTAAACCTGAACCCGAACCGTTATTTGAAACGGTTCGACACCCTGGACAAAATAATTTTGTTTTTTTTTTCAATCGTTTTACGGTTTGTCGGTAATTTTTTCTCTTTTCCGGCTATTTGCACCGAACCTAGAATATACTGGTTGGATTAAGGCGTGCACAAAATCGGTCGCGCGTGCAATTTTTGTACGAGGCGAAAATCCTCATATTGGCCAAGTGCTGATCTGACCAAACAATATCTGAGTTGTTATTCACAATGAATAAACTAACAATGAATAAAATTCGCAATACTATACTTGCAGTATTTAAGATCAAATCTTCCACGAAATAAAATTTGCAGTGATGCAATGTGTACGCAGGGCCTACGAGAGGGGGGTTCAGGGGGTACATCGTACCCGGGCCCGGGTCAAGGGTAGCCCGGGCTAAGGGGGCCCGGGAGATTGAGGTTGTCGCATCCAAATTTTTTTTCTTCTTTGCGCAAAATTTGATTTAAGACCTTTTTTTTTTGCTCTTCACCGAATTTTGGGCAAAAAATGGAACCAAATTTGAGTGAAGACCTTTTTTTGTTTTTGCTCTTCACTTAATTTTGGGCAAAAAATGGAACCAAATTTGAGTGAAGACCTTTTTTTTTTGTTTGCTCTTCACTTAATTTTGGGCAAAAAATGGAACCAAATTTGAGTGAAGGCCTTTTTTTTTGTTTGCTCTTCACTTAATTTTGGGCAAAAAATGGAACCAAATTTGAGTGAAGGCCTTTTTTTTTTGTTTGCTCTTCACCTAATTTTGGGCAAAAACTGGAACCAAATTTGAGTGAAGACCTTTTTTGATTGATCTGTAAGTGTTTCACTAAATTTTGGGGGCCCGGCGTCGATCTTCGTACCCCCTGGAAAAATTTCTCTCTGAGGCCCTGTGTGTACGTTGTAGTGTATTTTTTTGAAATTCATTAACAAAAAGCTCGTTTTCAACACCAATGTCTTAATTGCTTATAAAGTAATTGTCATGCAGTAATTGCTTATCTGAGTTTTAAATTTGTCCTGTTATGCATTACTATTTTGTACAAGTTTTAGTCTTTTATTTTATCGCCTGAAAATATACAACTTATTATCGCAGTCAGTAAGTTGTAAATAATTGACAAAAGCGGCGTTGGTAACACGTCTATTCCAAATTCATCCAGGTTCACACAAATTGGCACATATAAGTTGTTGTTTTTTTCTGTATCTTAAAACTGTTTGAATACAACATAGCAACAGATATAATTTTGTACGCTTTTATAAACTATGTTCATGAACCATATTTCAAACGATTTCAACATGGCAAAGTTTGGAGGTGCCACAATGGAAATTTTTTCTTAAATTGAGCTCCAAAATAGAAAATTTTAAATTGCTTGAACAAGACGACAAAAATAGATAGAAATCAAAGAGAGGTAAACATAACAAAAATATTTCTGCGGTAAGTATTGTGAATATACTGCAAAGATGCTTAAAAATTTGAAACCTGACTTTTAAAGACATTCATCTCTTTTAGTTGGTCGAACGGAAACTCGTTCGTCTGTCGATCGGGTTATCTGAGGTTCTAATCTCGGGCAAGTCAAATCGAACGCAGAATTGCCAACGGCTCGCCACACCTGAGACATTTCATTAAAAGGAGCTCATTTTCCCGCAGGCTCAATGACATGAGATGGGTACGTAATCTCGAAACACACTTTGGCGTAAAACAGCAAGAATAATGAAAGACTTTATATCAATTTAGTCATCTCTATTAAAAGTGAAAATTTCAACTTTTACATAAAATCAATAATTTCTTTTTGACATCATTTCATTTTGTATAAAATCAATAGCACATGTACTATTTACATATCTAATAAATTTTCATAGAAATAAAATCAACTCAGATCCCATAAAAGACTATCTCAATCCTTTCTAAAAGCAAACTAGTTAGCCAGTTATAAACAATTCACAGACAAAAACCAAACTACAAACTTGCAACAAACTGCGCAACAATAA
This sequence comes from Trididemnum nubilum, assembly GCA_963965965.1. Classification (NCBI taxonomy): domain Eukaryota; kingdom Metazoa; phylum Chordata; class Ascidiacea; order Aplousobranchia; family Didemnidae; genus Trididemnum; species Trididemnum nubilum. The sequence continues at coordinate 17,852 of CAWYPQ010000267.1, read as the reverse complement.
CGCATTGCAGTGCAAAAATACTCTCATAGAGCTCAACATAGAAGGTATTAAGAACACAAGCACAGTATGTCAAATGAGTGCAACAGTGAGGCAAATAGCGACAGCAACAAATCCAAAAAGGGCCAAGGTATCAGGGTGTATTTTACGTTTATTATGCTTGTAAGAACTACAAGATGGGACAAAAAACCTACATTTTTATACCAAAAAGTTTACAAAAATTAACTATTTGCAAGATTAAAGCGTACGATTGCCGTTTTCTGTAGAAGATGTTTTAAAAATAACACCCTCAAGGTGACAATCCTGTAAAACCCTGCAGCTATAAATAAATGATTTTCAATACCCTCCGGCCTTCTGCTTATTGTTTTAAACTTTTAAAATTACAGTATTTAGTTTATTGTTTGGCAAACGACAATGATTGTTGGTCAATTCTTATACATTTCAGCTTTTACCAAATTAAATTTTCGGAGTGTTCAGCTCTTGAACGGAATGCTTACGAGCAGGTGCGCAACCAGGATTTTGTTAAGGAAGAGAGATTGAATTGAATGCAAAATTAAGTTAATTTTTATATGAACATGTCATAAATTGTTTGACGTCATTATAAATTTGCATAGACAAAGCAGATGTGTTTATCGATGCAATTTTTATTTCCAAATTTGGTAATAGCAGTTTTATATCATTGCATGTTTAAAAGTTTAATGATTCTAAATTGCTGCTAATGTTTGTTTCCAAATGTTTAGTTGCAGTTTTGTATCATTGCATGTTTAAATGTGTGTTATTCTTTTCGCCTGATGAGACCGTTGAGCAAGGTCGAAACGCGTTGCGATAGCTCATTCGCACTGTATGTTACAATAATAAATTGTATAGATGAATAACTTATGCTACTAAATGCTAGCCGTGAAGATGGTCTAAGTTACTGGTCGAAACACGAAAACCTATAGTTTTAGGTTGACAGTTATTGAATAGAAAAAATTTTAATAAACGTAAAATTGTTTAGATTAAAAATAATTCAAGTAAATGAGCAGCTCTCTGAGTAAACTGGCGTAACTTAAATGTGGTCTCGACGGGGGATCTGGAGACGGAACCCCCGGCCGTTGGACGTCGTGTGGTTTGGGGGCGAACATCCTAGCCGCTGCACGATTATTGCAATTTTTCACAAAAACCATTTTAAGGCTATTCAAATCAAACTGTGCTCGTTTTAGAGCCACTTGAAAGAATTAAATTGTCAAGATTTACAATCCAGCTGGGAAGTAAATTGCCCAGCTCCTTCGGCCTCTTTCCACTATACTTACAGGTCAAGATCAACTTTAAACGCTTGCATTTTGAGGTTGAATTTTTTAAGTGACTTGACTAAGGGGGGTGCAAAGGCCACCTCCGTTGCGTCCACTGCATGCTTACTAGCTAAACACGTGCGAGATTTCAAAATGGATGCAAAGCGTTGGCATTTCAATACCCGCAATACTGATGGTTAAGTTTTTGAGAAAATTCAAAACATTTAAGAACCATGAAAATACTACTGAAACCATAAATGAAGCACCACCGAGAAACTATATACCGTTGCCTGTCATTATAGCCTAAACAGCAAAGCACAAAAAATGAATAGAAACCAAGTACAGCTGTCGTATCAAGAAATAATTAAGTTCGCTGTTGGTATATCAAGCAGTAACTTTTTTGTCATGTACAGTATTTTACAAAATGATTGCGACAAAATCAAGTTTTCGACATTTGTTATAAATTTCCATGGTAGAAACCATTAATTTTTGCGCTTCAAGCTTCTGCTTTCAAAACGCACTATCATTTAATGCTTCCACATTTTGGGCTAAAACTTAAAATTGGCTGAATAGAAAAAAATATTCTCTTTGGATGGCCGAAAAAACGTTACAATTTAAGGCTTCGATTCGAAAATGCAGAGGGTTAATATTTTGGGGGAGTGACTATTTCAGCGGAATAATTTAAGTTATAGAACACAAAACGAAGAAAATCTTCCGTGCATTTCCATTTGTTTTTTTAAGTGTCAAGATTAGGGTTTAAGGTTGGTTTTTAAAATAAGGGTTTGAGTTTGGGTCAGATTTGGGTCAGATTTGGGTCAGAATTAAGAAAAAAAAGCATAAAAATTTCCGGTGAAATAGACCCATTCTTAATTGTTTGTAAAGACAGCCAAATTAAACGTAAAAATAAACGCACACATCGCTTTAAACTCTTTGAGGAATCTGATAATAACGTCCGGGCCGTTCAGTTAGTTTCCTTGCTTCTTCCGTTCAAGTACAAGCGGGCACATATTACTCCGACGGCTATTAATAAAAGCGCTCCAATTACTATAACCGCTATAGCCCACTTTGGAAAAGGATCTCCAACTAAACAATAAAAATATAAAACAATGACATAACTTATTTTCGCTCCGCAATCCAGAGTTGTTTATGAACATATATTTTGCTGCACTTTGCATTATAGCAAAGTTTTATACCAAGGATCGAAGTCCTCGGGCACTGTGCCTCGGCTTGTGCAAGCCATTTCATTAAAAATTGTGACGTCATAGTAGCGTAATATTTGGGCTATTATAGAATACTCTATAATTCAGATTCAAAAATCAAACCTTATGAGCAAAATTAAAAGAACTCAAGACGTTATTGACAAGATGACATTATTTCCGCCAATAATCGGCTTGATGTTAGTATGAGAACGCCATCAACTCAAAATTAATTTTCGAAAAAACTTTTGTCAATGTCAACCCACATACTAAAATTGGTGTCGTACTCCCATGATTTTCGGTTTAAGAGTTACGTATAGTGGAAGGGGGGGTTTTCCCTAAGTTTTCTCGTATAATATGTTGGTCAAAAAACCGTGTAAAGTCGGGTTAAGTAAAACTAATTTTACCCTAAACTACTAGCTTCTGTCGAAAACCTTACCTAAAATACAAAGCTCTGAAGGCTCCAAATCTCCCGATGAAGTGCATTTAGTTGTGTACGTCGACCCAACTCCATAAACATAACCGGGTTGGCAAATATAGGTCACGAAGCAGTTAAATCCGCATTGTGATTCGTTTACAATATATTGTGGAATGGAAAATGGCCTAGCATGACTTTGACATCCTGCAATGCATAAGTTAAAACTCAAATATAAAAATGTAGCACCAACATAGATGCAGCAACTACTGTTGTGCGATTACTTTATTTTGTTGGCCAATCACAATTTTTCAAAAATTTAAGAGAAAGCGGATGGTAAAACTTTTCAAAACTTTAGTAATTTATCACACACAAATTAATAGTAAGAGGTGAAAAATGAAAATATTTAAATTTAAGATTAATTTGAATGAAAAACAAATTAAACAAGTCAATCTGTAATAAAGTTCCTTGAACTGTGCTTTAACGAAAAAATAACTTGAACAGAACATATCAACAATCTCTCTCTCGCTTTGCAATTAGTTAAGTATGGTGCTGTGTTGTCACAAATTTATGAATTTGTGAATGAGCACACTTTAAAAATGCTACATTATGCTTCCATATGCAGCCGTGTGCGATATGAAATTTGGGTTTGGGACTCTGCAACTAAAACCAAATTACATGAAATACAAATATTTGACTTAATAATGTACGCACTTTAATTTGGAATGAAAGATTCTCTCACCTCTCTCATTTGAATAAAAGGTTAGTTTTTTGAACTTAAGTGACATCTATAAATTTGATCTTGCTAAATTTATGCATAAACTGTTTTATGATAAATTGTCACATATCTTTCAAAGTCATGTTGTATAAACCGTTCAGGTTCACTCGCATTAAGCTAGAAGTGTCAAAAAATCCAAGTATTTTTCACCACGCGTAAGAAAATCTGTTTGCCAAAACTTTTTGACTTTTTGAGGAACCAGTAAAATGTGGAACGAAATTGACAAAAAATTAAGCAATGAAAATTTTAAAACAATTCAAACAAGTTTTGCTTGAACAGTACGAAAACTAAGTTTGCTGCATGAAAATAAAAAAAAATGTTTAAACATATTTTGGAACATATAGCTTTGAGCGATCGTTGATACTTGGTTAGAGTACAACCTTTAATCTCTAGAATCGTCCACGTCGACTGAAACTAGAGAACGACTAAGATGTTAATTGACAAATCGAAAATGACAGTTGATAGTTCCTTTAGCTTCTTGAATCTCAGAAAGCAGCACACCAATCTTGAATTAAACTTTTATTTAAGATTGAAACACAAACCAACTCACAGAGCAAAATCGCTCCACTAACACTTTTACTAAGCGGCTATACGAGCCAACCCCAGATACACAAACTCGGCTTAACTGCCTATAAGAAACTAACATCTAAAATCACCCACTCTTAGAATATTAGAATATTAGAATGAAAAACAACCCGCCTATTCATACTACGGCAAAAACTATCAAATATCCCAGAAAAATCCTTAATACGTCACAATAGAAAAAAATACACGAGCTTACAATAACAGATTTCGACCTAATTATGACGTCACAACTTCAAGTCTAAATATAACAATTAAGACATGTAACCAACCCAAACATCGATAACTGCAGAAAATAGTAGAATATACCAGAAAGAAATTATCTCGAATATCTCGAATTTTCTAAATCAAAAAAAGCAGCAAAAGTAGTAGTATCAGTCACGCACACATTAAAACACAGCAAATGTTTATATCTCAGACATTCAAAATTATTATTCGTGGCAAGCGTCTAACTGAAGAATTGCCATAAGTTAACCGACAGTTTTTTCTTGTATTTTAGCAACAATTTTTAGCCTTTTTTAGCTGTTATGTAATTACTTGAAAATAATAGTTAAAAAGAGGGGAAGAAGGGACTTGATTCAGAAAACCGAAAAGTTTTTTCGGTGCCTCAGACCTTGCAACTAGAGAATATGTTTTCTCTGTATGTTTTTTATTTTTTTTATATACGTGCATTGTCGAATAATAATAAACTAAAACAAGAGTTGTAATGTTTTTTTGTAGAAAAAGTAAATAAATAACAAATTTTATCTTTGCAAAAACTTTTGCATAAGTCGTTTCTTTGCTGTCTAAGAGTGTTGTAGTTTATAAATTTATGATGAAACTTTATAATTACTCAACCAAAATAAAAGCAGCTTCATGTATCTTACCGATAGTTTCTAACGGCAAAGTGAAAGAAAAGCTAAATCTCGGCCCATTTGCAGTGAAAGTCAAATTAACTGGGTTAGAGAATGGTTCGGCGGCTGAAATAAGAATGTTTCCATTTCCACAATCTACAGTAAATCCCGAAAGTGGAATTGATCCATTTCTGCAATCCGCAGTTGAAAAAGACCTGACGGAAAATCCTGAATCGCCAATGGAAGTTATACTCCTTTCAAAGTTCAATTCTAAATCTATCGAGATGTTCGTTACTGCATACATTTGTCCAGTGTAGTTGAGCGCCCATTGCGTTTCAGAAAGTCCAGGTATGTTGGTCCAAGAGCCTGCAAATAAACAGAAATTACTGTAGATTGGAACAGAAAAACTGAGTTTTGCTATAGCTTTTAACTGAAATACAGTAATAGCGCCAATACAATTTTATACATTGTAAGAGAAGTTTTGATTTTTGCCAAAACTATTGCTATTCTTTTTCAATTAAAATGGCATTTTATCTACGTAAACCTAATGATTATTGCATGCCTGGTCTACACTGTGCGTAAAATCGTTAGCGTACGAGCGTAATGTTAGTTTATTTAAAACCGAAATTCGATAAGCCCAACGTACCGCCTTACCAGCTGCTAACAGACAAAAATAAACTGAGGTACGCTCATACGCTCACGATTTTACACTTAAATGTATTTTGGGTCTTAGACCATATAGTCATTCTGTTTGAATAAGATTGCTAATGATTTAGGCATGAACCAAAACGCCCCTTATATAGTACCAAATTGTACTTCACAAGCCCTTTTTTTTCTAAATATTGTACCGCACTGTTTGTAGTTCATTTCATTACAAATCCAGATCAAATCTTTCATTGTACTCGCTGTATTACACTGGAGCATGTAACGAGTTTACGGGCCCATTTCCGCCTCGTAACGCCCGGGCAACACAGCTACTTTTGAAAAAATGGTACAGCAGTGCTGAGCCGTTGAACTGGCCGATCATTTTCATTTCAACACAAAAAAAAAAGATAACTCAGTGCCTTATATGTCATTTTGATCTTATATATTCTGCTGTTGTGTAAATATAACGGAGAAAACTTTTGTTACACAAGTTAATATAAAGTAAATCTATTTAAAAAAAAATTTCTATTTTGGTTACAAACAATAAATTTTTCGGCCGTTTTTTGGACCTAATTAAAATCTTTAAAATCAACAAAAAAGTATTGTGAAAATTTTAGGATCTCATTTTTGATATGGACAGAGGGTGCAAACGCAACAATAAAAGACCTTTTTTCGAAACAAGTTTGATCAGATACTCAAAAGATGTTGAAATGGTTGAGATGCCATTTCCCCATCCAGAGTTCCACAAACATAATTAAACTACATACGGTATCAGAATTGATTTCTGAAATTGGTGAATTGGAATCGGTCCCAAAATCAATATATTGTCCCATCGCTATTGTTTATTATCGTAGCGGTCATTCAGCTGACAAGTTATCAATAAATGAAATTCAATTTCAGAAACAGAGGTTTATAAAACCATCTAAATTACAGTTCATAGGTTGTTTAACTGAGTTAATGACAGGTCTCTTTGACCCTGGACAGAGGGTATTTGAGTACGCACCAAAAAATACCCTGCATCAACTTACCTCCAACTAAAAATGGAACACAGCACAGAAACAAAAAATAAAGCGAAGTATTCGTTCCAGACATTTTAATCTTGATGCTGTTTGCTTTATTACTTAATAAAGCATAGCTTCCGCTAAGCAATAAATTTTGCAAGACTGTCGAAACACAAAGATGTAAAACTGACAATGTCATCGAGCTAAAGAGATACTGCTCGAGAATGGTTTTAATCAAGAAATGAGAACTGCTTGAGGTAATATAGAGGTGCCCTAAATTTTGTTCTACTATTCCCTTTATCTGCGAAAATAGATATAATCTGTTTGACTCCGTTCCACATTGGCAACCCTGCGTTTCGAAATTTTGTGACATCAGAAAAGGATGACTTTGCAGATTTTTTTGCAGAGTAAGCAACTTGATGTTCGGTTGTCAAACGTTGCGTTGCTTATTCTGCAGAAAAATTTTGCAAAGTCATCCTTTTCTGATGTCACGAAATTTCAAACGTAGGGTTGTCAATAGTACGGACTCAACAGATCAAATGTATTCTCAAAGATAACGGGAATAGTAGAACAAGGTTTATTACCTCAAGCAAGATTTAGGGCACCTCTTTATTACCTCAAGCAACTCTCATTTCTTCAATCTCGACCAATATCTCTTGAAGGTGGTTTTCAATCATAGCATTTTATTAGAGTAGCTCCATAGATCCTAAAACAATATTTTGGCAAGATAATGAGAGCTCTGTTCAAATTTTCGAGGTAAAAACAGTTTTCTGTCAACCAAGTCGAAAGCTTGATGACGATAGGTTTTATCATGGTTTTATGGATAAAAATTTTACATCATTAGTTTCCCCCAAGAAGAACCAAACGGCGAAACAACCTGTAGGAGGGATTAATTCATTCCATTAGCTGGTGCTTGGTATGAGTTTACTCCAAATTTTCTTCTTCTTCTTCTTTCTTCATTGCCCGCTTTTCCGTGAGGGTTTCGGGGCAGCAGCTCGAGATTAAGCCGCCGCACCTCACGGTCTTCCATCACCTCCATCATTTCGCTTGGGTGAAGTCCCAAGCGGTTTCATCCAAGATCCTCAATGTAATCGGTCCATCTAGTTCTAGGTCGTCCAACTGGTTTTCTCCCATTTGCTTTGGCAAGTAAAGCTTGTTTGGGGAGTCTTTCCTGAGGTATTCTGCTTACATGGCCAAACCATCTAAACTGAGATCTTTCAATTCGGAAAAGTAACGGCTCGATGTTAAGAGATTTTTGAACCTTAGAGCTACAGTAGTAGAGAAGGATTGATTTCAGGCCATTGAAGAGTGAGGAAGAGGAAGATTGCGGAGTGAGGAGTGATTCCAATGCAGCGGGGGATTCACAAAATGCGGCGGATTCACAAAATGCGGACTATTACTTTAGCGAAGGAATGCAGCCAAAACCCTAAAGTTTAAAAAATTGACTTGTATGAGAACCAAACCACCGAAGGTGGTGAGTCTAAAATTAGTAAATCTTATCTAAGAACCGAACCACCGAAGGTGGTGATTCTAAAATTAGTAAAACTTACCTGGGAAACGAACCACCGAAGGTGGTGAGTCTAAAGTTAAAAGTTTTTGTAGGGCTTACCTAAGTACCGAACCACCGAAGGTGGTGAGTCTAAAATTAGTAAAACTTACTTAAGAACCGAACCACCGAAGGTGGTGAGTCTAAAGTTAAAGTTTTTGTAGGGCTTACCTAAGTACCGAACCAACGAAGGTGGTGATTCTAAAGTTTACCTGGGACCCAAACCACAGAATGTGGTGAGTTTACCTGGGACCCGAACCACCGAAGGTGGTGAGTATAATGCTTACCTGGGAACCGAACCACCGAAGGTGGTGAGTCTAAAATTAACAAGACTTAGTTAAGAACCGAACAACCGAAGGTGGTGCGTTTAAAATTAGTATGGCTTACCTGGGAACCGAACCACCGAAGGTGGTGAGTTTAAAATTACTAAAACTTAGTTAAGAACCGAACCACCGAAGGTGGTGAGTCTAAAGTTTGCCGAACCACCGAAGGTGGTGAATCTAAAATTAGTAAGGCTTACCTGGGAACCGAACCACCGAAGGTGGTGAGTCTAAAGTTAAAAGTTTTTGTAGGGCTTACCTAAGTACCGAACCACCGAAGGTGGTGAGTCTAAAATTAGTAAGGATTACCTAATAACCGAACCACCGAAGGTAGTGAGTCTAAAGTTAAAAGTTTTTGTAGGGCTTACCTAAGTACCGAACCACCGAAGGTGGTGAGTCTAAAATTAGTAAAACTTACTTAAGAACCGAACCACCGAAGGTGGTGAGTCTAAAATTAGTAAGGCTTATCTGGGAACCGAACCACCGAAGGTGGTGAGTCTAAAGTTTGCCGAACCACCGAAGGTGGTGAGTCGTAAGCTTAAAAACTACTTTCCTAAAAACCGAACCACCGAAGGTGGTGAGTATAAAGTTAAAAGTTTTTGAAAGGCTTACCGAAGAACCGAACCACCGAAGGTGATGAGTCTTAACCTTAAAAACTACTTTCCTAAGAACCGAACTACCGAAGGCGGTGAGTCTAAAGTTTGCCGAACCACCGAAGGTGGTGAGTTTAAAATTAGTAAAACTTAGTTAAGAAGCGAGCCACCGAAGGTGGTGAGTTTAAAATTAGTAAGGTTTACTTGGGAACCGAACCACCGAAGATGGTGAGTCTAAAATTAATAAAACTTACCTAAGAACCGAACCACCGAAGGTGGTGAGTCTAAAATTAGTGAAACTAAAATTAGTAAAAAAACTAAGAACCGAACCACCGAAGGTGGTGAGTCTAAATCTTTAAATTTGAGATTAAAGTGTGAAGGCATGGGCCATCTGGTCTGTAGTAAATTCGCCTTTACAAACTCTTTTCATCTGCTTGTGCTAATGAGATTAGAATTAAGACTTTAATTGGAATTGCTAATTGCATGTAATCGTACGCGAGCCATGGGAATCCCCTTTTTGGGGAAATTTCTAAAAGCGACTTTTTTCAAAAGCTTTTCACAGAGCGCTCTAGAATAGGTCTGTCAATCTCAGGTCATGAACTGAATCTCTAGTGGAGGAATGCGGCAAAAACCCAAAATTTAAAAAAATTAGCCTGAGAGCCGCTGCGAACCAAACCACCAAAGGTCTTATGTGGTCTTAAGCTTTAAATACTTAAAGTGTAAAATTGGTAGGACTTTTTGGAAACCGAACCACCGCAGGTGGTGAGTCTAAAGTTTACACTTTGTAACACTTCATGGGAACCGAACCACCAAAGGTAGTGAGTCCAAAGTTTAAAATTGTAAGGCTTGTCTGGAAATCAAACTACCACAGGCGGTTAGTTAAAGTCTAAACTTTGTAAGGTTTCCCTGGAAATCAAACTACCGCAGGCGGTTAGTTAAAGTCTAAAATTTATAAGGCTTTTCTGGGAATGGAACTACCGAAGGTGGTTTGTCAAAGTCTAAAGTTGAAAATTTGGACTAAACTTTAAATGCCATGGACCGTTCTTTGGACTGGCGGCTAGCTGTCGCAAAATCGCTTTGAAGTTTGCAAGGTTCCAACAATTCGATACTTTCAATCTAAAAAAATTAAAAATTATGAAAACAAAGTAAAATTTTAAAGCATTTAGTCGGTAATGCAGAAATATGGTTGCATATTAATTTTGGAGTCCGAATAACTGCGGTATTATGTTTCAGCAACATGGTGGCGAACTTAAATACAAGTTGATCGATAATATTCTTTGACTTTTGCAGTAAAACATTGCAACAGTGACTGCTAAAATATATGTGAGTCGATATGAAAAAATGGCATAATCCTTTAATTTTTACATTAAAAATAATAAAAGGTTGTTGTAGCCACATTTGTAAACCTCAGATGGCTTGCCGCAAATTCACCTTCAAAAAATCTTTTCAACTGCTTTCACTCACCAGATTAAAATTTGCTAACGCTGTTTTGCTTGCATGACGTAAAATAATCCAATTTGTTTAATTTCCGATCACCTTGGTGTCACAAGGACTAGCAAGTTTGTTTGCTGCGATACTTACTCGAGAGTTTTAACGCTCTAAAGTCATTCTATCAAAATGAACGTATGTACCTATTGTCAAAGACCTTTATTCGAAATGGTGCTATACTGCGTCACAAAACAGAAGTACATGAACGGTTTTGAAATTAGAGTGCGAAAAATGTAACAGAAAATTTGAAAGAGAACCAGCCCCTGACCGATATAGCGCACTTGCCGCTGTTACCACCAGTGTCATGTTCAATTTCACGCTACCTAGAAGAAAAATAATCATTTATGCAAAACCCTCATCTAAAAAATTGCGAATAATAAGCTTGAACGAACACGCAGTACCGGTTCAATGCCCAAAACAAGCGGTTTAATCCCCAGCAGAACAACAGCCTCCAAACACTCAACCGACCAACATCAAAGTTTGGAACACCTTTTTCAATATTGCTCCCAAAAGGAACCCTAAGTTTAAAAAAAAAAAGTTTGCGAATTTATTTGACCAAAATTAAAAGCATGGAACTCCTTTTTTAATATTGCTCCCAAAAGGAACCCTAAGTTTGAAAAAAACTTTGTCAATTTATTTGACCAAAATTTAAAGCATGGAACGCCTTTTTTAATATTGCGCCCAAAAGGAACCCTAAGTTTAAAAAAAAAAAGTTTGCAAATTTATTTGACCAAAATTGAAAGCATGGAATGCCTTGTTTGATATTGCTCCCAAATGGAACCCAAAGCTTTAAAAAAACTTTGTAAATTTATTTGACCAAAATTAAAAGCATGGAATGCCTTTTTTAATATTGCTCCCAAATGGAACCCAAAGCTTTAAAAAAAAAACTTTGCGAATTTATTTGACCAAAATTAAAAGCATGGAACGCCTTGTTTAATATTGCTCCCAAAAGGAATCCTAAGTTAAAAAAAAAAAAGTTTGCAAATTTATTTGACCAAAATTTAAAGCATGGAACGCTTTGTTTGATATTGCTCCCAAATGGAACCCAAAGCTTTAAAAAAATTTTGTAAATTTATTTGACCAAAATTAAAAGCATGGAACGCCTTTTGTAAATTGCTCCCAAAGGGAACCGTAAGTTTTAAAAAAATTTGTAAATTTATTTGACCAAGTATAAAAGTCTGCAACTCCGCAACTTTAAAGCGAAAGAAATTAACATTTTTTTACAAAAAAGACTTGCATTGAAACATGTAAAGCAATAAAAAAGTTAAGATGTTAAACAATTTTAGCGATATTTAAGCTAAAAAAAAACAAACATTTAAACTAAAAAACTTTAAAGTGAAAAAAATCTATTGACTGAGATGGAAAGCTGAAATCGCCGCAAATATCCACCACTACAACGCGAAGGGGCTATAAACCCATTTGACCGAGGGTTAAAACATACATCACCACAGAATATCTTGAATTTTAGCGGTCTTATCGCGTCTCACACGTCTTCGATTTCACCGCGAAGGGGTAAAGCTATATTTGACCGAGGTTAGAAATTTACATCATTACAGGCGTCTATCGTTTTACCCCAAAAGGGCTAATTTATCAAGATTACATAAAAACTTTTATATCCGCAGACGTCTTCAGCTTTACAGGTTCAACTTTTACCCGCTGGATAAATCTTTTTACCCGAGATCTGAAGCTTGCATCGCCGCAAATATCTTTTAATTGTTTCCGCAGGAAAAAAACCTACGAAAAAAAAAATTAATTTCTCAAGTAAAACTAAAATTCTTATCAATTTTGTGGAGTTGTTTGACGTGAAGACTCCTCAAGCGCTACTTCACAGCTCCTTTGTTCCCCATAAAAAACAAAACCTAAGCATGTTTTTACAGAAATTTGACCGATATGACGTTATACCACTCCAAAAAGAAGTCCCTTGCTCTAACGTAAAGACAAAATTTATAAAAAGTTCAAGCTTCAAACAGGTTTTGAATTATTTTTCGTTGCAATTTTCACTCAAAAGAAATTGTGTTTCATTATATTTTATTAAACTTATCCCTAAAAACAAAATATACACTAAAACTTCCATTTGAGCGCCACGGCGTTCTATTCTTCAACCTTTTCTTTATAGCGGCGTTCAATTAGAGGATGGCGCTCAATTTTTCGACTATTTGGTTAACAGTTTAGAAAAATAACTTTTATTAATGAAAGGAAAAAACACTTACCGTAAGACAGTTACTGGTAAGCAATCAAAAAATCACTGGTGAAAATCAAGTGACATGTCGCTCTTGTAGACGTCCTCGACGTTTTTGTGCTGGGGTTGGTATACCGGTAAATGGGAAATTATTATTTTGTGATGTAGAAAACCATTTGATTACTAATTAGCATAAAGAATCTCGAACTGGTGCTCAATCAAAGGTGGTGTTCAATTTAATTTCAATCAAATTAACAGTTCAATCAAAGGGTGGCGCTCTATTTTTGAAACTCCTGTAGTGGCGTTCTATTAGAGATAGCGTTCGAATAAAAGCAGCGCTTAAATAGAGGTTTTTCGGTAGTTATTAAAAACTACACCTTAAGAAAGTGCTTCATGCTTTTAATAAAACTATTGCTCCAAACAAACAAACAAACAAAAAAATTGCAAAACTTGGAATCGTTTTTCATAAAACTATTCTATGAATACAAGAAAATCATTAAAAATTTACAATGTTGGGTACACTTTTAAGGTGCAAACGGTATTCAAGACAAATAAACACAGCAATTTTGAATATTTTGATCAAATCATCCTGATGCAAACAAGAAAATTAAAATTAATTGACTTTCAGGCAAGAGTTTCGATTACTTACGTTACAATTTTCACTCAAGGCAAAGAAATTACAAGGAATGAAGAGATTTTGGTGAACTTTTTGCTTTGAAAACAATATATTACGTTATAAAAAACAAAAGTTTTGAAAATTTTTGAAAAAGTTATCGAATGGTATTCATTTCAAGGTAAAATTATTGCTTTAAACAAAGAAATCGTAAGATTTCAATTATTTTTTCTTTTCAACTAAACTAATCCTAAACAAGACTAATCAAAAGTTCAATTCATTTTACTTATTCAAGGTTTTATTCAATTCAAAGAAATTGTATGACTTTGAGTTATCTTCAAACAAATCATGTTTATGCAAACAAGTAAATCGCTAAAACATTTAACAGATTAGGAGAATTTTGATTCAAAGTGCCAAAAAACCCAGTTTTTGATGTAAATTTATACCCGAGATCACGAAAAGAGGTTTAATTTTGAACGATTTTCCGCAATAATTATAAAAAATAAGGTTTTCAAACACGAATTTTAATTCAAGCTAAACAAATGTTTAAGATAGTTTACAAAATTTCTCTATATTTCAATAAAATTTTAGGTAAAGTTACGGATTTTTAGGTAAAACTCAAGAAAATGCAAGTCTTTGAACGTCTTCGATCAAACAGTTCTCATGCAAACAAGAAAACGGTTAAAAATTCTTCTATGTTAGGTAAGTTTTTAACGTAAAAGTTATAATCAAGACAAACGTACCCAAAATCTTGATCAAAGTATTGCAACACTAAGAAGAAAGTTAATAACTAGTTCAAGTTTTAGGCGATTTTTGGATTTACTTACGTTACAATTTCCACACAAGTCAACTATATCGTAAGGTTTTAAGATATTTTGACGTACTTACCCCAATAAAACAAGATCAAGTAATAAAAAACACAAGTTCTTAGATAAATTTTGCTTAAAAGTTGTCAAAAAATATTCGTTTTAAGGTTGAATTGCCGTTTTAATCAAAGAAATTGTAAGATTTTGCGATATTTCTGCAAAAACATCTTGATACAAACAAGGAAATTGTAAAACTGACGTAAATTTTATAATTCGAGACTATAAGGCAAGGTTTAATATATTGAATGACACCGAAAAAATTGCAAAAAAGCTTGTTTTAAAGTATAGAAGTTTAACATCGGGATAAGAAGTTGAATAAAATTTTATGGTATTTTAGTAAAAAGAACGGTGTAAAATAAAACATTGATAAAAAATTTGTTATTCCAGGTAAAGCTTTCTTGTTCAGATTCGAAAAAAAGATTATTTCTACGTAATAGTTCAATTTAAGATGAAGAAAAGTAAGACTTTTTACCTTTTTTAGAAAATTATCGCTACGAATACAAAAAGGTTCAGAATTTTTGAATAATAAATATAGTCTTGTGTTGACTGAGTGATGTACTTTAAGACAATGACATTTTAATATTTCAGAATATTTTCTTCCTAATATTGGTAAAATTTAACGCCTAAGAAAACTGCTCGCTTAAAATTGTTAAAGATTACCGTTTTCAAGGAAAACATTCAATTTAAAACAAACAAAGCGAAAGAATTTAACATTTGTTTACAAAAAAGCATGCAAAGCATCAAGCATTGAATTGAAGCATATATTGCATTGAATGTATTGAAGCATGTAAAGCAATAAAAAACTCAAGATGTTAAGCAACTTTAACGATACTTCAGCTGAAAAAACTTCATTCAAGACGAAGGAATCGTACGATTTTGAGATACTTTGGACAAAATTGTTCTTAACAAACGCAAGAAGATTACTCAAAAGTTACGATTTTGTAGAATCTTGTTGTTTAAAGTACTGTAGATAAGAATAGCCGCTTATTACGTTAAAACTGTTAATCAAGTCTTAGAAACCTGAATTGGAAAAATAACAGCAAAAATTAACTCTTAAAATTTTGCATATTTGTGTGTCTAAGAACCGAAACACCGGCACTTGGAAACTTACAGAACGATCTAAATGTTTGGTTTTTATCGTTGAGGCACGGCTTTGTTGTAACACGTTACCAAGTAAAAATCAAATTCGAACGACTCGTCAAAACATACGATTCGCTCTGTAAGGACCGTATTTTTCAAAGTTTTAAACGATTGAGATATGATTTTGCATCGCATAATTTGCAAGAAAAAAAACATTCTCACATTTCTTTGCATTTTGAGCTGGATTTAGGCTAGGCAATACTGCTGTGGGACGTTTGATTTTTTTGCGTCAAAACCTTAGTCGGACAATTTTCAATTTTTCTAAGTCGAAGCTACGACTATGCAATTCGAGGTTTTATAAAATTTGAAATCTTTTGCACTTTAATTTGAATATCTTTCGAAACGATCAACATTTGCTTTTTCAACGCTCGGAAACGGGATAAAGTCGGTTCAACGCCACGTGAAACAACGCGTATGGTGGGTTTATTTGCAATGTTGCACAAGGTGTTGGCCACCGCTTGGGAAGTTTCACTTAACATTGCAAATAAACCCACCATACGCGTTGTTTCACGTGGCGTTGAACCGACTTTATCCCGTTTCCGAGCGTTGAAAAAGCAAATGTTGATCGTTTCGAAAGATATTCAAATTAAAGTGCAAAAGATTTCGAATTTTATAAAACCTCGAATTGCATAGTCGTAGCTTCGACTTAGAAAAATTGAAAATTGTCCGACTAAGGTTTTGACGCAAAAAAATCAAACGTCCCACAGCAGTATTGCCTAGCCTAAATCCAGCTCAAAATGCAAAGAAATGTGAGAATGTTTTTTTTCTTGCAAATTATGCGATGCAAAATCATATCTCAATCGTTTAAAACTTTGAAAAATACGGTCCTTACAGAGCGAATCGTATGTTTTGACGAGTCGTTCGAATTTGATTTTTACTTGGTAACGTGTTACAACAAAGCCGTGCCTCAACGATAAAAACCAAACATTTAGATCGTTCTGTAAGTTTCCAAGTGCCGGTGTTTCGGTTCTTAGACACACAAATATGCAAAATTTTAAGAGTTAATTTTTGCTGTTATTTTTCCAATTCAGGTTTCTAAGACTTGATTAACAGTTTTAACGTAATAAGCGGCTATTCTTATCTACAGTACTTTAAACAACAAGATTCTACAAAATCGTAACTTTTGAGTAATCTTCTTGCGTTTGTTAAGAACAATTTTGTCCAAAGTATCTCAAAATCGTACGATTCCTTCGTCTTGAATGAAGTTTTTTCAGCTGAAGTATCGTTAAAGTTGCTTAACATCTTGAGTTTTTTATTGCTTTACATGCTTCAATACATTCAATGCAATATATGCTTCAATCAATGCTTGATGCTTTGCATGCTTTTTTGTAAACAAATGTTAAATTCTTTCGCTTTGTTTGTTTTAAATTGAATGTTTTCCTTGAAAACGGTAATCTTTAACAATTTTAAGCGAGCAGTTTTCTTAGGCGTTAAATTTTACCAATATTAGGAAGAAAATATTCTGAAATATTAAAATGTCATTGTCTTAAAGTACATCACTCAGTCAACACAGGACTATATTTATTATTCAAAAATTCTGAACCTTTTTGTATTCGTAGCGATAATTTTCTAAAAAAGGTAAAAAGTCTTACTTTTCTTCATCTTAAATTGAACTATTACGTAGAAATAATCTTTTTTTCGAATCTGAACAAGAAAGCTTTACCTGGAATAACAAATTTTTTATCAATGTTTTATTTTACACCGTTCTTTTTACTAAAATACCATAAAATTTTATTCAACTTCTTATCCGATGTTAAACTTCTATACTTTAAAACAAGCTTTTTTGCAATTTTTTTCGGTGTCATTCAATATATTAACCTTGCCTTATAGTCTCGAATTATAAAATTTACGTCAGTTTTACAATTTCCTTGTTTGTATCAAGATGTTTTTGCAGAAATATCGCAAAATCTTACAATTTCTTTGATTAAAACGGCAATTCAACCTTAAAACGAATATTTTTTGACAACTTTTAAGCAAAATTTATCTAAGAACTTGTGTTTTTTATACTTGATCTTGTTTTATTGGGGTAAGTACGTCAAAATATCTTAAAACCTTACGATATAGTTGACTTGTGTGGAAATTGTAACGTAAGTAAATCCAAAAATCGCCTAAAACTTGAACTAGTTATTAACTTTCTTCTTAGTGTTGCAATACTTTGATCAAGATTTTGGGTACGTTTGTCTTGATTATAACTTTTACGTTAAAAACTTACCTAACATAGAAGAATTTTTAACCGTTTTTCTTGTTTGCATGAGAACTGTTTGATCGAAGACGTTCAAAGACTTGCATTTTCTTGAGTTTTACCTAAAAATCCGTAACTTTACCTAAAATTTTATTGAAATATAGAGAAATTTTGTAAACTATCTTAAACATTTGTTTAGCTTGAATT